>PVKC010006335.1:0-31345 GCA_004027635.1 Crocidura indochinensis | reverse complement strand
TTTCTTTCTTTCTTTCTTTCTTTCTTTCTTTCTTTCTTTCTTTCTTTCTTTCTTTCTTTCTTTCTTTCTTTCTTTCTTTCTTTCTTTCTTCCTTCCTTCCTTCCTTCCTTCCTTCCTTTCTTTCTTTCTTTCTTTCTTTCTTTCTTTCTTTCTTTCTTTCTTTCTTTCTTTCTTTCTTTCTTTCTTTCTTTCTTTCTTTTTCTTTCATTTCCTTTCCTTTCTTTTCTTCTTTCTTTCATTTCTCTTTTTTCTTTTCTTTTCTTTCACACTCAGGGGATCATACGGGATGCCCGGGAATTGAACCTGTGCCCATCCTGGCTCAGCTTTGTGCAAGGCAAAGGCCATACCACTGTGCTATTTCTTAAGCCCCTCTTTTCTCATTCCTTCCTTCCTTCTTCCCTTCCTTTGTTCCTTCCTTCCTTCCTTGTTTTGGGGGCCACACCCCAGCTGTTTTAAGAACTAGTCTTTGGAGGTCAGGGGATGAATTGGGATATTGGGGATCAAATCTGGGTCATTCACATGTAAGACAGGCACCTTCCCTTTTATCCTAGGGTTCCAGCTTGCTTTATTCTACTTTTAAACATATTCATTATCTTGTTTTATCCAGAACTTGTGAGTATATGCTTCATTCCAAGCACATTAGGAAATACATCAATTTAGTCGCTCTTCAAGAGCTCACAGTCTAATGTGGAAAACAAGTCATAATTTTAAGTTGACTATGACTGGAATAGCAGTCACCTGGATTCATTGCAAAACGACACTTAAAAAGCCCAGATACTTGCCTGAGTTCTAGACTTATCACCAAGGATCTATTGAACATTTTATAGTGTATCATTTCCATTATCTTTTGCTACTTAGAAAAACATGCAAAGCTTCCCACACAACGATGATTCATTATGTATCATATTTTGAATGGACAGAGCTCTGTTGAATAGTTCTTTTGCTGATATCACCTCTGTTCTTGTTTGCAGCTTGAAATTTAGTTGGCACTAGAGCAGTCAAGGTGGATCATCATCACCATGAATTTTTTGCCTGTGATGCCTCACCATTCAGTGGTCTAGTGTGAGGTTCATTATAGCTTACTGGATCCAAGATAACAAATATCAATGTATATATGCTCATGAAGACACTTCTTTTTTAAAGTAATTTTTAGTTTTGATCATAGTGGCTTAAAAATTGTTGACAATAATATTTTAGGTACATATTAACATAAAATCAGGGGGATTCCCATCATCAAATTGTCCTTCCTCCACCTCCATTCCCAGTCTACCTCCCATATCCTCCTCCCTCTCCCCCGGGGCTGCTAGACTAGATGGTCCCCTCTGTGCCTAGCCTACTACTTAGTGTCTTACACCTGTTTGGTCTTGGTACTTCCCTTATTTCCCCCTTTAACTGGGAGGCGGGATTAGTTAGTTCTAGTTATGTGGTTTTGTTTGAAGAAGAGAAAAGTAATAAACTGGGGTAAAAATCAAATACGCCAAAAATGGGTGGAGCCCCTTCTAGAGGTTCTCATCATCGGTTTGAAAGACAAAGGGGAAAAAGAAGGTGAAACACCCCAACAGTACAAAAAGAAGTGTCAAATAAAATATCCAGTGAGCACTCCAACAATAAAGATAAGCACCACATAAAAGCCATGGTCTTGAGATAAAAATCATGGCAGAGCACATAAAGAAAGAAAAGAAGAAAAATAAATAAATAAATATAAATGGAGACAATAACTTCAATAACCACACCAAAACAAAGAAATTGACAAAAAGTAGATAGATAAATACAAAAAAAATTGTTTTGTGCTTTTTGCCATTTTCCCCCTCCTGCACAGGCACAGTAAATATTGGGGTCAAAAAGGAATTCCCTTGGCCTACGAGATACAGGGTTTCTCCACCGTTGGAGTAAATTGTCATGGGATTAACTATAGACTCCGTTCAAGTTCATTTACTCTCCCCTCAGTGCTTTCATGATGTTTGGAAAACTTCTGCTCCGTCCTGGGTGATAAAATCAGATCTAGAGATCTCAGTATCTGCACAGGTCAAGGGGTGGAACTTATGATGAAGTCTTTCTTTGTGGTTCTAGAAGTTCTGTTCCCTCAGTGTCATTTTAATCTGTCTTCTGTGGTTGGTGGTCTTGATCTTTGCTCTGATCCTAGGATGGAGCCTAGGCTAGCGTCTTTCGTTATGTTTCCAGAAGACTCAATCCGTTGCAATTGTCTCAGACGGACCTTTGGAACTGGAGATCATGGTTGTTGTGCATGTCTTAGCTCGAACCGTAGACTAGGGCTTTTTTTATTGGTCACAGTATACATACAGTCCAGTCGTGGTTCTATCAGTCAGTCATCTGTAAAATGCAATCTTGGCTTTTGGACAGACCAAAGGATGAAAAGTCTTCTGATTTTGTCTTATCGTCAGCTGGAGGGGTAGGATAACCTGCTCTTAGGTCAAGTTGTTCCCATTTTCCTCGTCAGGATATCATATTAGAGCTGGCACTTTTTGGTGTAGGATGTCCAGGATGGGATTTGCTTCCTGTAGCTGTCGTGAAGAACTGTGTCGTTTCTATGTCTGGGATCCAGGGTTCAAGGCTGGACAGATGGTGTCTAACCAACTGGGGTCTAAGTTGAGTCCACGTGACATATTTTCAAGGTGGGAGATGTCCCTGTATTGTAAACAAGTATGAGTTATTATCCCTAGTAGATAAGAGCTCGTTTTTATACGTAAGATTTCCATGAAGACACTTCTTTTAGAGGCTAGGGAAATAGCACCAAGGGTTGGAACACATGCTTTACATATCAAATTCTAATATTTGCCTTCTGGTACCACATGATTTCCCCACTCCCAAGAACTGATTTGGGAGTGATCTCAAGCACCACTGAATGTTTCCCTCAATAAACAAAACAAACAAAAAGAATAATTTTTTCATGTTACTGTCTCATTAAATATGCATATGATCAAGTGGATTCAATGTGGGGAGGATAGCATAAGAGCATGACTACTGGTGCTATAGCGTACAGGAGGCCCCTGGGAGACATCCCACTTAAAGGGTCTTTTATACCCTGAAGTTATCAAATGCCTTCAAAACAACCACAGATCAGTTTTTGTTTTGAGTTTTGAAGTACCATATTTGCCGGCATATAAGATGACTTTTGAAATGAAAAAAACGTCAACCGAAAATTGGGAGTCGTCTTATACGCCGAGTATGTCCTGAAAAACGTCTTGATATGCTGCTAAAAGAAAATCATCTGAATATTGCCATGAAACGAATTTTTCAATTCGATCCTGCACCAATCACTGCAAGGTTGTTCTGACCGCCTCTCTAACTCGGCCAATCCAGGCAGGCTTTTGATGCATGCAAATTAGACAATGTTCTGTACTCGAATCTACACTGTCAAAAGCCTGCTCAAATGGGCCAGAGTCAGAGAGGAAGTCTATTCCAGTATAGCCTTTGTACCTTTGCTTGTTGTGTTGGCTCACTGTGGTATGAGTGCAGCACAGGAACGTTCTGTCTGATACAGCGAATATAGGCCTAAACCTATGTTTTAACTGCGAAATTAGGGGGCCGTCTTATACGCCCAGTCGTTTTATACGCCGGCAAATATGATATATCCAATGGTATTCAGGGATCACTTCAGGTGGTGCTCAGCAGATTATATATTATACTATTCTATATATCACACTGAGAACTGCTGTGTACAAGGAAAGCATCTTAATACCTTTACTATCTCTCCCCTGTCCTGTTCTAATTTTTTGTTTTTCCTTTTTAATTTATGGGTTAGGGTTATACCTGTAATTCTCAGGAGCAACTTCTGTCTCCATGCTTAGAAATCACTCCTAGAAGTACTTGGGATACCATATGTAGTGCTGCAACTGGTCAGTTACATACAAGACATGTGCCCTAAGTTTTGCAATATATCTTTAGCCCCCACACTTATATTTTTGTCTGATTTAGTCATACTCAAAATGTATGAGTTATCATTAATTGTGAAATATATCTGAATTACATTTAATCATTTCTCAGTTCTTCTCAATTCCTCCTCTAAGAAAAATCTCACATTCTTCACTACATCTAATACATTTAGTTTAGAACAATCTGCTGACTTGGAGAATCCTAATTAGTTAATAGAATTTTGCTATAAAAGGTTATAGATCTGAGAACATGATGATCTTTACTTGAGACATTTGGGGTAAAATTTTTTTTAATAATATTTTTTATTTTGAGCAAGGTGGGTTACATATCTTTCACAGTGATATTTTAAGTACGTATTAATATTGATTCAGGAGAATTCCCACCACCAAAGTTGTCCTCCATCACCACTAATTTTTGCATGTAAAGAAGGCTCTTGTTGACAATAATGTTTAAGGTACATGTTAACTTAATATCCAGGGGATTCCCTTCACTGAATTGTTTTCCCTACACCTCAGTTCCATTTGGGGTAAACTTTTAGGGCAGCTGAAGTGTCTGAGTTGGTCATTCCCTGCTAGATGTCATTCATTTATCCTAGTGAACATATATATATATATATATATATATATATATATATATATATATGAATATATATCAAGAATACTATTGTAGCTACTCTAATAATTTTTTCTTCTACCACTTTTATTTTGCTATTCTAGGCCTTATCCAGCAGTGTTCATGGGTCACTACTCACTCTCCAATGAAGAATTACTACTGGCAGTGCTCAAGGAGCATATGGGATGCCAGGGGTCAAACCCAGGTCAACCATCTTGCAAGGCAAGCAATCTACCCTCTACAGCCCCTTCTACTACATTTCTTACTGTCATCAGGCAATTTTCCTTACCACTTGTTTCGTTTTGGGGGCCACACCTGGCTGTTCTCAGGGTTCCTCCTGGCTCTACACTCAGAAATTACTCCTGGCAGAGTTGGGGTACCATATGGAATGCCAGAGCTTGAACCTGGGATGGCCACAAACAAAGCAAATGCCATACCCACTATGCTATCATTCCAGCCTTGGTTAATGAATTCTTAAACTTCATACTTTACTTTTCTCTCTCAACATAATTTACATTGTTACGCATAGTCCAAGTTATCAGTTAGAAAGCTAAAATGTTTTCTATATAACTCGAAGTTACTTTTCTGCTTTTAGTCTATTCTTGTCACTGTTTTTTTTCTGAACATTAGGTGGCTTCAGATACACATTGTTGTCTAAATTGGTATGTTCCTATAGGAATTTTAGTATTAAAAACTTGGTCAGAAATTCCAAGTACTATTGTTGATACTGTGACTTTTGTGGGGCATGTTTTCAGCTGCCAGGTCTTTTGGAGTATGAGAAGGTATTTTGTGTGTGTGTGTGTGTGTGTGTGTGTGTGTGTGTGTGTGTGACCTGGAGATGTTAGCCTAAATATCAGCATACCTGGAGTTTTTGTCAGATTGATGTCTCTGCAGAGAGCCCTAGAGGAGTAGTGAAGTAGGGCCATTAGCATTGTGGTGATTGTGAGTAATGGTAACAGCAGGTGTGACTTCAGCAGGGAAGGGACCAGGAACTCTCTCTCCTCCTGAGATTACCAACTTTCAGCTGCATAGCTGAAGTACCCATAATTTTTCACTGCTTGGTTTACAATTATTTCCACAATAGTTTAAGTCTATAGAGCTGGCTGAATGCAGGCATACAGACTTACCTAAAGTTCTTTTTTTTTTCCTTTGTTTTTTTTTTGGGGGGGGGGCACACCCGGTGATGCTCAGGGGTTACTACTCCTGGCTATTCGCTCAGAAGTCGCTTCTGGCAGGCACAGGGGACCATATGGGGAACCGGGGGATTGAACCGAGGTCCGTCCTAGGTTAGCGCAGGCACCTTACCTCCAGCGCCACCACCCAGCCCCCTAAAGTTCTTTTAAGTTTTTAAAAAAACTTACAAATTCCACCTATCCTTAAAATTCACTTTGAGTTCCTCATTCATCATGAAGACTACCAGATATTTCTGACCTATATGATATCTATGACCTCCAAAAAGATAGTTGCTTATTTTATTTTTATTTATTACTATTAATTATTATTATTATTGTTATTTTTTGTGCTGTTGGGTCACATCCAGCAGTGCTCAGGGATTACTCCTGGCTCTACACTCAAAAATCACTCCTGGCAGGCTCAGGGGACCATATAAGATGCCGGGATTCTAACCACTGTCTGTCCTGAGTCAGCTGCCTGCAAGGTAAATGCCCTACTGCTGGGCTATCCATCTCTCTGATTATTTTATTATTATTGGGGGGGGGGGCTTGGACCACACCAGTTGTGCGCAGGGGTCACTCCTAGCAGAAATCACTCCTGGCAGGATTGAGGGACAATATGGGATGCCAGGGTCAGCTACATGCAAGGAAAATGCCCTACCTGCTGTGATACCATTTCTGGCCTCATTTGCTTATATTTTATGCTGCTAGTAATTAGGCTTTTATGTTTATTTAAGTTTAATATAAACTAAGAAATACTTTCTCAGTCATGCTAACCACATTTTTCTAGTGCTCAGAATCCAGTTTTTTGTACCTGCTACATTGAATCGCAAGATTTAGAACATCTTCTACCATCACAGAAAAATTTACTGCAATCTGAGCTATGCCACCAATTTGGCAGTTAGTTGTTTCTTTCTTCTGGTTACTTTTTAAAAGCCCAGTCACAGTGGTTACTTCTTTAGTGCAATAAAACAATAAAACCAGATACTTCTCTTTCCAGATTCCTTTACAGTTTAGTCTTGTCTTTGTGGTCTACCATTGGCTCATGAAATTAAAGAGTGTCATGGTTGGAAGGGTTTTTGTGCGAAAGTTCTCTTATATGATAAAGAGATTAACATTTAAAGAGAACTCTGTCACGAGCCATCCCTTTCCTTTGAATACTGCTTTGTGAGAACATTTTGTTTGCTGACAGAGAAGCCATCTTGTGACCATGAAGAAATAGTAAGACTGAGACACCTATGTAAAGTCCTGAAAAGGTTTTCACCACTCAAGCATCACTATATTGTGAAACCCCAGAATATTGAAATGTAACTAAGTACTGTGCTTTTAAAATTAATATTAGTATTGGTATTAATATTAGTATTAGTATTATTAGAATTAGTATTATTCACACCAGGCAATGCTCAGAAATTATTCCTAACTTCACTCTCAGAAACTGCTCCTAGTTGTGCTGGGATACTATATGGGATAACAGGGATTGAACCTGGGTTGGTTGCATGCAAGTCAAATGCCCTATACACTGTAGAGTCTCTTTGGCCCCTAGTTTATTAATTTATAGCTTGAAAGTGCCTTTCAAACTTTGCTCAGGTGGCCCCAGGGCCAAGAGCAATTTGTAGTGGCTGGGCCCTGCAGTACTAGGGACCACCAGACCACTGAGGCAGTGCTAGAGGACTTCTAAGATCACATCTCAGAATTTATGAAAAAGGGGGTCATTTGTGCTAGTAATCAAATAAGGGTCTTCCTGTTTGCAGTTAAAATCTCTAATAAACTATTTAAGTCTCTTATTTATGAATACTGATATTTAAGTACTAACAGTAGTATTAGTAATATTGCCTTGCATTTTCAACTAGAATACAAATTCCTTAAGCTAGTCTTTTGTAACATCTCTGATTCATCCACATATCATAGTAGTTGCTCAGTAAATTCAGGTGGACCAATTGATTTTTTTTATTACTTTGGAAAATAAGCAATGGGGGACTCCTGGGCTGTACCCTGGGTTTATGAATTTCCTTTCTGAAACTCTCTAATCTTAGCCTATGTGCAAAAGTGTGTCATTTTAACAACAGCAACACTTCAATCTATATTTGTACCTGAAAGTTACACTAGAAAGGTGAGAAAGGAAGAAATATAGTTCTTCATTTTTACCTACCAACTGCGCCTAAAACATATCAATAAAAAAATTAATCTGGGGGCCAGAGTAATAGCACAGCAGATAAGCACAGCATTTGCCTTACATGCAGCACACCTGGGTTCCATCCCGGCATCCCATGAGCCTTCTAGGGGTGATTTCTTAGGCAGAGTGGTCCCTGAGCACTGCTGGATGTGGCCCAAATCCCCCCCCCCCAAATTTAATCTGATAGTGAGATATTACCAACAATTTGAAAGGAAGCCTTTTAATCACATGGAAAGCTTTTTCAGGTAGTTTTGTCATATTTAGGCTAGAAAATCCTGTGCATTATTTTAGAGGTGAATGTATTTATATGTTGAGTGTTTTCTCCTTAATGATTTGTTATCAAAGATGTGTGAACTACAATAGATACTATTGAGTTCACTTTATTTCTGTTTGCCTTTTCCAAAGTATGTTAAAATTCTAGGGCTTGACCCAATTGGAATTCTTATCTTACTCATTCATTTCACATCCACCACTGAGTACTTAGCAGACGACAAGAGAGCTAAAAAATGAAGACAAAACTCTGCTTCATTAACATTTTTCTAATGTTACAATTTGGAAAAGTATCTTCTTTAAGCTATTTTACACTCTTCCTGTAAGACTTGTTCATGCTCTCACGTACAAAGCGAAGTACTCTAAGAATAGCTCTGAGGCTGGAAATGACCACAACAAACAAATAAATGAAGGCAGAAGAGCAAGTCTAAAACTAAGAACTTAATTTTCTAAACCTTGATTTTCCCTCGTTACCATGATGGGAGACACTATGACAGATATTAAAACTTTGGCCTTGGAATTAATTGTTTCCCACATCTGCCATCTGGTAGCACTAACACAGTTTAAATACACGGCCTCTTCAGAGTTTTGTTCCCTCTCTATCATGTGGGAAGAGTATTATATTTTCCATAATGTTAGAAGGATTATATATAGTAATTTTGAGTCCTGTTATTCATTGTACCTTATTTTTTTCAATGATTTTTCACATTGGTTTGCATATAATAAAACTTCAGACCTTTTGGTTTATTCTTCTATATGTTAAATGTCTCCATTCCCACAACCAAAGACCCAGCCTCAACGCTATTACACTGCAAAAACTAAACAAAACATGGGCACAGTGGGTACGGTGTTGTTTGCCTTGCATGTAGTCCGCTGAGGTTTGATTCCTGGCATCTCATATAGTTCCCTAAGCCTACCAGAAGTAATTTAAGAGCTCAGATCCAGGAGTAAACCCTGAATGCCACCAGGTATGCCTCTCCCACCCCCCCCCCAAAAAAAAAGAAAATGAAAAAATAAGAAACAAAACAAAACAAAAATCCTACAACCATTTCTCGCAGCCTCATCCACTTTTGCACTGGTGACCACCATCATTTTCAGAATCTGGGAATAAGTTTTATTTTTCTCTCCTATGTGTTTGAGTGAATAGTTTATACCTCAAAGTGAAATAATCCAATAATTGACCTTCTTTTTTTACTCATCCCAATCACTTTAAATTCTAGGCATGATTTCATCTATTTTAATGGTAGAGTAGCTTGTTGAGTAAATAACAGAGCTTCTCTAATCTGTTTTTTGTTAATAGGCTTTTAGAGTGATTTCATGTTTTGATTGTTATGAATAATGCTAATAGGGTGAAATAATAATGCTATAATAATAGTGCTAATAAGGGTTAAATATCCTTTTATTTTAGTGTTTTCATGTCCTATGGATAAAACTTAAGAGTGATATTGCTGGATTATATAGAATTTATGATTTGGGTTTTTTATTTTAATGAATCTCCCCACTTTCCATAGACTTTCCATATCCCTCCATATACTTATATGCCCTTCACACCAATACAATATTGCGTCTCATGTGGTTTGGGATTTGTATTTTTTAACATTTTTTTTCTTGAGGTTGTGGGTTATTTGTTTGACTTCTTTGGAGAGTTATATAGGCATGATTTTTGTCACACTTTAAAATTGGGCCACTAGTTTATGTTGTGGTTGTTGCTGTGGAGAGAAGTGAGAGTCCTTTCCTGTATTTTGATCATCATCCCTTGTAGGGTAAATGATGTGAAAATACCTTTCCCTGCCTTTTGTTTTTGTGGCTATTTCTTTTTCTATGAAAAGGATTTTTAAATTGATGTAGATCTATTCCTTTACTTTTGTTGTTGTTTTTTGTTTGCTTGTTTGTTTTGGTGCCACACTCCGTGATGCTCAGGGGTTACTCCTGGCTATGCACTAAGAAATCTCTCCTGGATGTGGGACCATATGGAATGCCAGGGATCAAACCAAGGTCCATCCTGGATCAGCCATGTGAAACGCAAACACCCTACTGCTGCGTTATTGCTCTGGCCTCCCATTTGTTTATTTTTTCTCTTATTTTGCATTGTTTTTTCTTTATTTTTGAGTTAAACTCTAAATATATTTATGAAGTTGAAGTCCTGTAGTATACCACCATTTTTTTCTTTAAAATCTTATGATTTTATGTCTACTATCTATTTCTTTAGTCTATTTTGATTTTATAAATGGCAATAATAATCAAGTTTAATTTTCTTTTATTTTGTTTTGAGCCCATACAATAGCGATGCATAGAAGTTCCTGTATATACATTCAGTAAATACTTTTGGTAATTCTCAGGGTACTATATGAAATGCCAGGAGTTGAACCTGAGTCAGCTGTATACAAGGCAAATGATCTACTCACTATAGTATCTCTGGCCTGAGTTTAATTTTTTTGCATATAGCAATCTACATTTCCCAACACCATTTGTTGAAGAAATTACTTTTTTCTATTGCATAGATTGAATTCCTTTAGTATAGATTAGAAGTTCATATATATATGTGTTTATTTCTTACCTATGTTCTGTTTTATTGATCTGTGCCTATTTTTATCTTAATGCCATTTCATTATAACTTCCTATTTGTATTAAAATTTGAAGTTGGGAAGTGTGATGCTTGTATTTTTTATTTATCTCAGAATTGCTTCCACCTTTGGTTGTTTCATATGAATATAATTATTTGTTCAATTGTCTTTAAAAAGACCATTAGGACATTTGCTTCCATCCTGCACTATAGATTGACTCTGTTCTCAAAAGAGAAGTAAAATAAGCTGTGAAAAATTGTGGGTACACAAGCCATGCAACTAAAAGCTGGCAATCTTGGGAGGACAGGCCAGGCCAAGTCCTGTTCCTGCCGAAGTCACACCTGCTGGACCCATTACCCCAAATCACTACTTTGCCAGTTGCCCTGCTTCACCACTCCTCTGCAGTGACACCAATCTGACCAAAACTCCAAGTATGCTGGTATTTGAGATGACTTTTCCAGGAATTTTTTTTTGGAGTGTCTTATATTGGAGTGAGTATACTTCTGGAAGACGTGGCAGATAAAACCATACCCACAAATGCAGTCACCATGTCTACACTCAGCCAGCTCCGTGGATTCACTCTGTTTTCAAAAGATATGGTTAACCAAGTCGTGAAAAATTATGCGTACATCTGCCACACCACTGGAATTTAGCAATTTGGGGAGGAAATGGTGGGCCAGGTCTCTGCCCTGCTGAAATCACATCTGTTGCACCATTACCCACAATCACCACTTTGCTAATGGCCCTGCTTCATCATTTCTTTATGGTTCTCTGTAGAGATACCAATCTGACAAAGCTCCAGGTATGCCAGTATTTGGACTGACATCACCAGGACATTTTTGGAGTGAATTCAGGCACTCTTCCTCCAGCCCCCACCTTCTTGTACCTCAGTAAGGCAGTTGAAAACATGCCCCCCAAAGCTGCAGTATCAGCAATAGTGCTTGGACTTCCTGGACTACTCCAATTTTTTTGTTTGCTTTTGGATCACTGGTGGTGTTTAAGGTTTATTCCTGGCTCTATACTCAGGAATTACTCCTATAGTGCTCAAGGACCATATGGGATCAAACCGTATGGGTTGGCTGTGAGCAAGGCAAAATGTGCTACTCAATATACTATCCCTCAATTTCCTTCCAATTTTTAAAAAAATACTGTTACCCTATAGGGCCACATCAATTTAGGCACTAATGAGAATCTGAAGCAAAGCCACCTAATGTTCAGAAACAAAGGAAGTAACAGAATGGTCAACTAGCAACAAGAGCTTACTAAACCCTCTTGATTTTTGTTGTTGTTGTTGTTGTTTTTGGGCCACACCCAGCCGTGCTCAGGGGTTACTCCTGGTTGTCTGCTCAGAAATATCTCCTGGCAGGCACGGGGGACCATATGGGACACGGGATTCGAACCAACCACCTTTGGTCCTGGAACGGCTGCTTGCAAGGCAAATGCCGCTGTGCTATCTTTCCGGGCCCTTACTAAACCCTCTTAACACTGACTTACTGACCTCATTGCAAGATACAATAATTTCCTTAAATTTTCTTGTTGCTGTACTTTTTTTTAAATTCCCTCTTATTTCTTTTTAAATAATTTCACTCCCATTTATTTGGAAACAAATGTATTATGATCAACTATGTTAACTTTGTGATACATGCTCTTTAAATAATGTGAAACTAATTAAAAAATTAAAGTACTATTAGAATTTTGATAAGGATTACATTCAACCTGCATAATATATAAGATGGACATTTCAATAATGTTCCTTCATCTATGAGTATAAGATATATTTTCATTTCTGTTTATTTCTTTTAGTAATGTCTTTTTTTCCTATTTTTTTCAGGTGTTAATCATATGATTTAATTTCTGTTATGCAATAGAAAATAGATTTAGCAGTTTGTGGTATTCATATATTTGAGGAAATAATCATATTTAAGTATGCAGTTTCTGAGAATATATATTTTCTTTTCTTTTTTTAAAATAATATATTTTATTTTATTTTATTTTTAGTAATGTCTTATAGCTTCCCATGTATAGGACTTTCACCAATTTATTACATATACCCAAGTATTTTTCTTTTTTGTTTGTTTGTTTATTGGGGGGGCACACCTACTGGTGATGAGGACTTGTTACTGGCTTTGTACTCAAACATTCCTGGTGGGACCTGGGGGACTATTTGTGGGATGGGGGGCAAACCAGGGTCAGTTGCTTGTGAAGAACTAAAATTTGAATAATTCTGGAGGATGTCCTCCTAAGAGGAGTGATTCAGAACCATGCCCCAAACTGAGTTATCTCTTTTTTTTTTTTTTTTTTTTTTTTTTGGTTTTTGGGTCACACCCGGCAGTGCTCAGGGGTTACTCCTGGCTCCATGCTCAGAAATTGCTCCTGGCAGGCACGGGGGACCATATGGGGCACCGGGATTCGAACCGATGACCTTTTGCATGAAAGGCAAACGCCTTGCCTCCATGCTATCTCCCGGGCCCCAAGTTATCTCATTTTTATAATGGGGAATATAGAGAGCTACAGTAAGGTAATATATAGACAATTAAAACAAATCATGAGATTTTTGTGTACAGAAAGTCAAGTGTTCTATGAATAGGAAAACAGTAGAGCAAATGAGAAGGAACCAAAGAAGAGAAAAAGGGAGAATATTGTTTAAAGACTACAAAAAATTTAGCATTGTTATTAAAGTATTAAAATATTTTTGCTTATATTGTTATATTTTGTTTTTTGGGTCATACCCCGGCAGCGCTCATGGATTACTTCTGGCTCTATGCTCAGAAGTCACTCCTGGCAGGTTCAGGGGACCATATGGAATGTTGGGATTCGAATCACTGATTTTCTGCATGCAAGGCAAATGCCTTACCTCCACACTATCTCTCTGGCCCCCAAAAGTATTAAAATTGATTAAATATATTTGTGTGCACTTGTGATGAATATACATTTTTATGATATTATTTCTGTATATATCTGTTATCTCCTTTGCTCTTCATTTAATGCCATATTTCCTTATTATAAGTATTAGTCTGGATGATTTAAATACTATTGTTCTGGGGCCAGAGAGATAACATGAAGGTAAGGCGTTTGCCTTGCATGCAGAAGGACGGTGGTTCGAATTCCGGCATCCCATATGGTCCCCCGAGCCTGCCAGGAGTGATTTCTGAGCATAGAGCCAGGAATAACCCCTGAGTGGCACCAGGTGTGACCCCAAAACCGAAAATAAATAAATAAATAAATAAATAAATACACACATACATATTATTGTTCTAGTGTGTTATGATCCCCTACAGTCATTATGTTACTGATGATGTATTCCTTGAAGTCTGTTAAGTTTTCTTTGGTATATGTTGTGCCGCATATTTGGATAAGCATATACTAACATATACTCTTTTTTTGTGTGTTTTGTTTTGTTTTGGTTTTGGGGTCACACCCAGTGTTGCTCAGGGGTTATTCCTGGCTCTGTGCTCAGAAATTGTTCCTGGCAGTCCTGGGGGATCATATGTGATGCAGGGATTCAAACCACCGTCTGTCCTAGATCTGTTCCATGCAAAGCAAATGCCCTACCACTGTGCTATCTCTCTGGCCCCCACACTATATTCTTGACTGTGATTATCTTGTTGCTAGATTGGCTTTTGGATCAATAGATAATATTCATCACTGTCTATTGTTACATTTTGTAGTTGAAAGTTTATTTTATTATATATGAGAATGATAGTTCTGACTTTTTTTCAAACATGACTGACTTCAACCATCTCTCTTTAGCCTTTATACCATTTATGTTTAACATGATTGTTGATGCATTGGACTTACGAATTGCCATTGTGATTTTTGTTTTCAGGTTGAAAATAGTCTTTACTCCCCTTTTTCTTTCTTCATTTTCCAGAATCCCTATAATTTTATATTTAACTTAATGTAGTCTACCATATTCAGAGACTTACTTCATTTTTTTTCCCCAAGTAATCTACTCTTTTTTTATGTTGTGGTATTCACTGAATAACACACTCCATTTTATGGTATTTACACACCTAGCTGTTGCATAGTCAGAAGTCAGTTTCAACACTGGGGATTGTAGAGAGCAGCTAAAGACAGCAGAGGAGTGAGGCTAGTAGTTTCTGTACCTGAAACACAGAGATTTGAAATCATGATATCTATACTTGTAAGACAGGCACACTAAATCACAGCTCTAATTTTCTGGATCTCTAAGCTGGGTTTCTTTCTCTTTTCTTACTTGAACCATTTGAATCATAGTTGTGATTTTTGTCTTCAATTTCTAATATTCTTTGGTGAGATTAAGATTACTTTTTATATACTCGAGGTTAAGTTGAATTTTATTCAGTGTGATCCAGAATATCTGTTTGAAATTTTTTTAATATCTTCAGTCTCAGTGTCCTTATTGAAGCATTACGTGTGTTCTGGTAGCTTGATTGGACTTGCTTCTCTGTGCTTTGTCAAGAATTTCTGAATCTGTTGCATTTTTGTTTTGATGGATCTTTTCCACCCAATCTACGTTACCACCTTAATTCTGTTTTTAAATATTTCCTTCGAAGACTTGCCATTTTATTGAGGAATTTCATTTTAATTCTACATTATTGCCTGCAGCAGAATGTGGGTTGAAGAGAAAAAATATCTGGTGGTGATGCAGTTTAAATGGTTAACAGGTTAGGGCCTCAGATCTGAGGTACTTTGTTCTAACAAGGAGAGGACTCACTCATGCTTAGCTTTTCATGGGACAAGGGCAATCTCATAGACCCTAGGTCTCAAAGTGTTGTGCAAATGGTATTACAAATTACAGTACTGAAGTTGCATGTACAGCCCTTCTTAGTCTTCTTCAAAGAATAGATAAATTCCTAAAGCAATATTGACAGATCAGAATTCTGAATCCAGACTGAGTTTAAAGTTCAAGTTCATCACTTTCTAACAAAAATACATAATTCCTTTTTGTCTCAGTGTCCACAGTTGAAAGAATGGAGATGATATTTTCATGTCTCTTTCAACCTCTACAGAATTTAAATAAATTAATTTGTGTAACCTGTAGAAAAATAACCCGGACTCAAAACATACTCAGTGAATGTTGGAAGAAGGAATGCTATACCATACTAGTTCACTTTTTTTTTTTTTTGCTCTGGATCTACCTGTACTTGTGTACAAGTGTATTTTATGCTCTATTCCTATAAAAGTATGTAAGAGTTGAATTCAGGACTTCCTTTTAAAAATCAGGTGTTAATGCTTTTCTTTTTCCATTCCAGTTACCATGAAAGGTAGTGATTAAACAACAGTGCGTTCTTGCTTGAGGTTTTTACACCAAGATCTAGACCTACACACATAATTAAGCAATTCTGAAATGACTGCAAATCAACCATGCTCTTCAATTATCTTTACCAGTAAGTTCTTGTAAAACTTCGCCACTTTTCAACTTACTTTTACAAGCCTGAACATCTGAACTTTGATCTTCTGTCTTATGTGAATACTTTCATTATTTGATTATAAATTAAGGGGGGGTGGGAAAAGAAAATAATGCGGTTTATGGTCTTCTTGAAACATTAACAAAAACCAAAACAGTTCTACAATTTAAACAGTCAACTCCAAATTCAGATTTTTTCCCACTTCCTTATGTTAATAATTTGACACAAAATTTTTAATTTAACTTAAAGGAGACAAGTCTATAATTTATAATGCCTCTATATTCAAGTGTTCACATCATATTTACATATGGGTATTTTAAAGCTGTTAAATCACTTTTAAATGCATCCAACTTATGTCTATTTGTCTACTTTGTAGGTGTGATTACTCATGATTACTCATCAAAGCTACATGATCTATGCATGGTAAAGAAAAACTTTGCCATACCAGATTTCAGGTTCTTCTGAAAAGTATATGAATTTATTTTAAAAGTGAAAGATGAAGGAACAGAGTATAAAGAAAGAGATAAGAGGAGGGAGGGATAATGAGAAAGAGTAAAAGGAAATGCAGAGGTAGGGAGAGGAAGCAGAAAAGAAGAAAAAAAAGTAAATTAATTCTATATGTCACCAGACTATATAACTCATCAATGACACATTCTGTAATTACTTTTGTCCACAACCCAAGGAAAATACTTTGCTTCACAAAAGATTGCAGATAGCAAGGGCTACTGCAGGAAGCAAATGAAAATGCCCTTCTGGGGTCCGGGAGATAGCATGGAGGTAAGGCGTTTGACTTTCATGCAAAAGGTCATCGGTTAGAATCCCGGTGCCCCATATGGTCCCCCGTGCCTGCCAGGATCAATTTCTGAAGTAACCCCTGAGCACTGCCGGGTGTGACCCAAAAACAAAAACAAAAAACAAACAAACAAAAAAAAAAAAAAGAAAATGCCCTTTTTTTTGTTTGTTTGTTTTTGGGTCACACCCAGTGACGCTCATGAGTTACTCCTGACTACGCGCTCAGAAGTCGCTCCTGGCAGGCACGGGGGACCATATGGGAACCGGGGGATGGAACCGTGGTCCGTCCTAGGCAAGGCAGCAGGCACCTTACCTCCTGTGCCACCTCCAAGCTCCCGAAAATGCCCTTCTACAAGTATTGAGAGGTCATCAAATGTCCTAATGCCTTGGCTTCCACAGGCATTTCTTCTGTGAAAAGAAACTTCACTTTAAAATCATGAACTCACATTATAGATTTCAGAAAGCAGCATCACATTTCATTCTTTCATCTACCTAGCAAGGATTAATGTTTGATGGGAATTGTATTTCAATGGAAGAGAACGATGAAAAAATGTGAAAGAAGGTATTTTACACTTCTTTTATTTTCCTAAAGCTCGAGACAGGAAAAGAGTTCCTAAATTCCCAGAGGAAAGCAAATACATTTAAAAAATGTAAGCTATCTATTACACTCATTTTCAAATCCAAATCTCTCACTCTCACACACACGTATAGAAGGAATTTTCTCTATCTCTTTCTCTTTCTCTCACACACAGTTCACCTCTCGTATGTTTTACAAAGGAAAAAATAAGTTTCAAATTAAAACACTAGGCATTCTTTACTCTGATAATTAAAAGGACTCTGATAAAAGTCCTTGTTTTTCCATCATTACACTTGGGAGTCTAAAGAAATCATGAGTATAAATATTATACTCTGACAGGAATCCCCTGTGAGTCCAAGGCCACTGGTTTTCTATTAACAGTTTTCAGTTTTGCTATTTTTCTGAATATCTGTAAATAAAGCTTAACATTGAAAAACACTTCTCTAGCTGAAATTAATTAAAAAAAACCCTAGAACCAAGCAAGAATGAAATGTTCATATATGTTCATATATGTGTTCTACTATTTAACTATTTTTAAATAAATGATTTTTGGCAAGGAAGCCCTAATAAATTATAAAATCTAATGGCCTGTCATATTCCAGCATTGTCCAAAACCTTCTGAGATGTTAATGACAGCAACTTTGTATCTTAGTTTTAAATTTTTTGGTTCCTGGTTTTCTTTTGTTTTCTATATAGATCTGGAAAAATATCACAACCTCCCAATCTGATTTTTTTTAATATTTGAAAAAATGGGGGGATTTATTTGTCTATTTTTTCTTCCTATTTTTGTTTCTGTTTTTCCAATGTTACAGGTAAGTTGTATAAATCAGTTAAGATGTGGTATCGCAGAGGTCTAAAAAAGTACAAATACAGGAGTCGAAGAGATAGTACAGCAGATAAGGAAGGTATTTTTTGGGGAGGGGGTGTCAGACCCAGCAGGACTCAGGGGTTATTCCTGGTTCTATGCTCAGAAATCGCTCCTGGCAGGCTTGGGGGACCATATGGGATGCCTGGATTTGAACCACCGTCCTTCTGCGTGTAAGGCAAATGCCTTACCACTGTGCTATCTCTCCAGCAGATAGGAAGGTATTTACCTTGCATGCAGCCCACCTGGATTCAAGCTGGCACCATATATTGCCTCCCCAAAGTGATCCCTAATAACAGAGCAAGGAGTAAACCCTAAATACTACCAGTTGTGTGTCCCCAAAATAATAATAAATAAATATACAAAGGCATATTGTTGCTTTAGGAATCAACACAGAAAATCATTTTTAGATTCAATATATTCATAGATATTTAGCTAAGTGTGTGTCCATATATCTGAAACATAACATGCAAAGCTCTTAGAGTACATATTTTCTTTGGTTTGGGGTTATGTATGAATCAGCATTCAAGAATGTACAACTACAATTTCAAATGTGGAAAATACAGTATTTTTTAACATTTTCTTTGTTATGGAGAAATTAAAATAGAAGATGAGCCAAAAACGGTTCACTGAGCCTCCATATATTTCTCAAGTCACTTCAAAAACTCATAGTCAAAGGTGTATTATTTATTCTCCCATCTGAAGAAACCATACATTTATTTAAAGCTTTGTTTATTTGAACATCCCTGAAGTGCTCAGAACTATTCCTGGCTCAGTGTTCAAGAGTTGCCACTGGTGGTTTTGGGGTAGGGGTAGAATCGGGGACAGGACTCCAGTATCCAAAGCAGGCACTTCCACCTGTTGAATTATCCTGTCCAAATCTATTTTTCTTCTTTAAAAAATATTATATACAGGTTCCAGAGAGAGGACAGTGATAGGGAGTTTACCTTGCATGCAACTGGCCCAGAATGAACTGGGTTTGATACCCGCATCCCATATGGTCCCTCATACTTGCCAGGAGCAATTTCTGAGCACAGAGCCAGGAGTAACCCCTAAGAAATACTGGGTGTGGCCCCAACACCCCGCCCCCAAGTCATATACAACTACTAACTCCATGAATTCAAAGTATCAGAAAATCAATTATTTTTCTTGAATTGATCTCATACCTTGTGAAATATATGAGGAAGCACCTTCCTTGTTCCATGCTGGTTACCACAGAGCTTCTCATTGACAAAAGCAGAATGACTAAAGATGAAGGCGACATTACAGAGCAGAAGAGTCATTGCTGTGGTACAGACTTCAGGGCCAACGATCTGGAAATAACTTCCCTGGTGCTTCATAAAACCAGTTCCTCCTAAGGGTTTTGCCTTTTCACCACCTACACTCCCCACCAAAGAAATGACTAATCAGTGGGTGTAAATTCTTTGGTACTGGTGGGCACATGGGCCTCTTGTTCCTTTTTAATGTTGGAAACACTGTTTTTTTTTTTTTTTTTCTCTCTCAACTCTCGTAAAACTCCAGGTACCAAGCATCATCAATCATGATCTCTTTTCTCCTACTCTACCCGATTGCCTTTGCCTCTCAGGAGACCTTGTTATTACACCAAGTCTATAATAATCCAACCTTCTGGTTTCCCAGAGCACTGGCTCTGGAATGAGACAGTATGAGTTAAAGTGCTAGATTTATCCATTTTCACATTCTGTGACTTATTCCTTAACTTTTCTGTTAAATCTTTTCATCAAGTTACTTAATTTCTCTGCCTCAGAAATCCCATCTGTAAATATATATGTATATATTTTAAATGTACTTTTTGTATGTACTACACACATATACACACATACATATATATATATACATTTATATATAGCCTAGAACAGGGGTCCTCAAACTTTTTAAACAGGGGCCCAGTTCATTGTCCCTCAGACCATTGGAGGGCCAGACTATAGTAAAAACAAAAATTATGAACAAATTCCTATGCACACTGCATACATCTTATTTTGATGTGAAGAAACAAAACAGGAACAAATACAGTATGTGGCCCATGAGTCATAGTTGAGGACCACTGGCCTAGAATATTCTGGTATATTCTAGTTACTGATTAGCTTCACAATGCCTCAAGAGGTAAACACTTAAATACTAATTTCAAGGAGAAGAGTAAGGATAAGTTGCTAACCTGGGAATTGTGTAGACATTAATTTCATTTATATAAATAAGTGGCATATTCCCATAGGATGGTTTAAAATAGGACTTTGACATACCCAAATTTACTTTAAAAGCTGAAGCAAATTATTATTTGAGTATAATGAAGCACTTTTGAGAGTCAAATAGGAAATGATTATTCACTACTAAATGGTAATATTAGTCATCTGTGATAATTAATAGAAATCTTCTGATCCTCAGGGAAAGGCAGTTTCTTCAAACAGCTGGGAGATAATCTGCAAATTTCAGGTAATGTTATTCCTGTATGTCATTATTTATTTACACACAGGAAGTTGCTGATTCAATGGGCAGGAATTTGGCCATTACTTCATTAGTGTTTCATTATTAATCTTATTACTTCCACTATCTTCATTCTGGTGACAGGTCTCTAGATTCTATGGGACTATATTCTCTCTGACAATTTCACTGTTCTTCCTCAAATAATCAAAATCTCTCCCTTGAGAAATACCAATAATAGGGTCAGAACAATAGCACAGTGGTAAGGCGCTTGCCTTGCATGCAGCTGACTAGGGACAGATCCAAGTTTAATTCCTAGAATCCTATATGGTCCCCTGAGCCTTCCAGGACTGATTTCTTAGTTCAGAGTCAGGAGTAATCCCTGAACTTTGCTGGGTGTGGCCCCAAAACAAAAACAAAAAAATCCCAATCATAGTGTCAGACTGACACAAACACACAATAAAAATGATCTATTCATTATATGTGCTTGCATTTCTATTTGAAGAAAAAAAAACCTTCTAAAAGAAAATACTTGCACCCAAGACAACAGATAAAGGGTTAATAGCCAAGATATATAAAAAATTCACAAACATCAACAACAAAAATCATGTCAAAAAGTGGAGCAAGGGAATGAAAAGACACTTCTTTAAAGATAGATGACATATAGGCACATGAAAAAGAGTGCTCATCATCACTTATATTTGGGGAAACCCAAATCAAGATGACAGTGAAATATCATCCCACACCACTGAGAATGGCACATAACAAAAATATTGGGCACCATCTATGTAGGTGGGGATGTAGTGAAAAGGAAGTTTCACTAATTGCTGCTGAGAATGCTGTCTGTTCAACCCCTATGGAAAAAGAGTATGAAGATTTCTCAGGGAAGTAAAAATAGAGCTTCTTTATGACCCAACAATCCCACTTCATGGTATTTACTCCCAGAATACCAAAACATTCATTTCAAAAGACACGTACACATCACTATTCACATTGTTTATTGTAGCAATTATCACAATATCTAAGATAGGGAGTTCATCTGATGTCAGTGACAAATGGTGTCAGTGATAAATGGAGAATAAAGGTGCATATACACAATAGAATACTATGCAGCTGCAGAAAAGGGTGAAATCATGCTGTTGTCTGTTAAATGAAGCAAATCACAAGAAGGACAAATACAGGCCAATATCACCCCCTGGAATATATGACAATAGGAAAAGGGGATGCAAGGTTTCAAAGAGAGAATATCTAGATTGCCTTTAACACTATGTTATACAAATGAGAAGGTTAGGGAGGAAAGGAATTGAGTGAGTAACAGAGATAGGTAACAGGGAGCAGGGGAGAGGTAGAGAGTAATAGACAGGGGTCACAGGTTTCAGGCACTTTGGTGATATAGAGGTGTAGTATATCTATATATCTAAGTCACAGAGCCAACAACACTGAAAGCTTGTGATCCAAACTACAACGTTAAAATTGCCTATCAAGAAGGTAGATTGGGAAGTAGGGGAGTGGAAGAAAATTTAGAAATAATAGTGAAGGAAAATTTTGATACAGGGTAGGTTTGGATGCTGGAAAATTGTATGCCTGAAACTTAGTTATGAATGCATTTGTAAATTATAGTATATTAATAAAAATTAATTAAAATATATTTTCTTTAAACCCCACTGATAGTGGCCGGAGCGATAGCACAGCAGTAGGGCATTTGCCTTGCATGCGTCCAACCTGGGTCAGATCTAAATTTAAATCCCAGTATCCCATATGGTCCCCTGAGCCTGCCAAGGTCAATTTTGGAATGCAGAGCCAGGAGTAACCCCTGAGCACTGCCAGATGTGACCCCAAAACAAAACAAAGCAAACAAAAAAATTCACCAATAGTTGAACCACTAAATTGGAGTACACAGGGGATAAGATGTCAGAATAAAGAAAAACTGTGTCTGAATCTTCTTGCAATCACCTCAAAATATATGCCAAAGTTTTGGTTACTCATAGAAACATAACTGAAACCCCAAATAACAAGGGACAAAAAGGAGCTTTAAGATGAACTAGAATGCTAGGGATGCCCTCACAAAGAAAAATAAAACTTCATTGCAAAGTTTTAAGTTTGAATTGGAAAGAGTTTTAAAGAGATGCAGATATTTATTGTGAGAGGAGTCTAAGCAATAGCATAGTTTAGAGGATTATTTTTTTTTTTTTTTGCAGGTAGCTGACCTGGGTTTAATCCCCTAAACATTATGGTCCCTGAGATCTTCCAGAAGTGATCCCTGAACTCAGAGTAAGCTCTGAGTCCCACTGGGTGTGAGACCCCTTCTTTTCTCCCTAAAAGAAATAGGTTTATCCTGAGAAATAAAAGGAGCTTATTTTGTGTGTGTATGTGTGTATAGCTTCTGATATATATGTGTGTGTATATATATATATATCCTATAGTTTCTGATATATGTATATCAGAAGTTATAGGATAAAGATGGGGTCAAGACTCACCAGCAGGCTCCATTTGGGTGACTATTTTCCCAGCCTGGTTAAAGGTTGTGTATTGAATCAATCTTTTTAGCAATTTATCCTTAGGGCAAATTCCTCAAGTAAGATCAACCCACTCTAAATGAATAGTCAAATTATTCTAGCGCTGAAAGACATTTCCGTACTAGACTTGAGTAGGGAGCTTGATGGGTAGGTTATAGGGAGATTGGCTCGTGGTAGAAGGAAGCAGGCACTCTAGTGGAGGTTAAAGTGCTAGAATTTTGAATTCGTAAAATCCTAACATGGAGCAATATTCCTTGCTATGCATGTGGATGCAGCCAACTCAGATGTGATCCCTGATACCTTATTGGATCCTCCCTGAGCACCAGAAGTGATCCCTGAGAACAGAGTAAGGAGAAAACCCAAATCACATCTAGGTGTGGCTCCAAAATCCAAAATAACAAGAAAAACTCAGTTTTGGCCATTTTATTCTTTATCTTACAGCTATAAAGCAAGTAGCATCCCTACAGTCAGAACAAATGCTGCAAGTTTCCTAAAGCATAATTATTTAGCAACAGGGGCCCTCTGTATGCTCACGAGCGTGCTATTACTGCAGCAGTAGTCTTCTAAGCCACCCCCTACAGTTTCTTCAGTTGTTCAGGCTGTGTGACCACAGCAGATAGAGCAGCCCATGGAATGCCGGGCATGACCTTAGATTCCTGGTTCTCATTTAGTGCACAGGTGCTTCAGTGTATGCACATTCTTTTTAAAAAAATATATCTTTATTTAAACACCTTGATTACAAACATGATTATGGCTGGGTTCCAGTCATGTAAAGAACATCCCCCTTCACTAGTGCAACATTCCCATCACCAATGTCCCAAATCTCCTCCACACCCACCCCCGCCTGAATTCTAGACAGACTTTCTACTTCCCGCATTCATTCTCATTGTTAGGATAGTTCTCAATGTAGTTATTTCTCTAAATAAACTCATCACTCTTTATGGTGAGCTTCATGAAGTGAGCTGAAACTTCCAGCCCTCCTCTTTTGTCTCTGAAAATGATTGCAAGAATTTCTTTTATTTTTCTTAAAACCCATAGATGAGTGAGACTATTCTGCATCTTTCTCTCTCCTTCTGACTTATTTCACTCAGCATAATAGCTTCCATGTACATCCATGTATGGGAAAATTTCATGACTTCATCTCTTCTGATGGCTATTCCATTGTGCACTCCCTGCCATCCCATACTGCTCCAATTTGAAGCACACATGCCCTACCTTCAAACCCAATTATGAACTAGCTCAAACTCCTTTTAATCTACAGGACATACTGTCTAGAATTTGGTTAACAACCTGGACACTCCCAGTTTTATATATCAGTTATATATCCAGGTCTATTTAACACAGAGGATCAACTGGGCATTTGTTTTTATTTTCTGGTTTTCATTTTTTTTTGTTAACCCAGCAATGTTCTGGAGTAACTCCTGGGTCTGCATTTAGGCATTACTTTTGGCTTGGGGGACCATATGGGATGGCAGGGATTAAATATGAGTTGTCTACATGCAGGGCAAGCACCTCAACCACTGATATATCATTCCAGTCCCTCTAATGGGAGCTTATGACTGTGCACTTATGCTTGCCACATAGGCATAATTAAAATTGGTATACAGGTGTACCCAATCACTGACAATCTTGAAGCTGGGTTAAACTCCATACTTCTTTGAACTTGATGTGAAATCCCTGTTGAGCTCATAAGCTCAAACTTCTAGTAATTGTCAGCTCTATTCAAATTTGGTGCATAGGTAACCCTGTGCTTACTTGTAAATATTTGACAATAGTGTAGACCTTTGCAAAAACACTTGCTACCTAAGTCCACTTGACCTTGGTACTACAGTTTTTGCTGGTTGTTGAACATATAAATTCGCCGGTAACTGCATAGATATGGTCAGTGCTTTTGGGTGTTTCTAATTGTGGACCAGAAGTCCCTGCTAAGCCAACTTCAGTTTGCATGTTGTGTCACCACATGGGCCCACTCCAGTGCAATACGTGCTATAAATCCTTCGTAATTACAAAGTTTTGGAGGTTATCCAGCTCTGCATAAATTCTGGGCCACAGTGGTTGCCTGAAATATATCATCATGAATCCTCAATTACTACCCAGGTCAGTCAAAGAGCCTTCATCCTTAGCCCATGCATAATGTTAGGCATATAAAGGCATGAAGGAATTCTTTTTTTTTGTTTGTTTGTTTTGGTTTTGGTTTTTGGTTTTGGGGCCACACCCGGTGATGCTCAGGGGTTACTCCTGGCTATTCACTCAGAAGTCGCTCCTAGCAGGCACGGGGGACCACATGGGGAACCGGGGGATCGAACCGTGGTCCGTCCTAGGTTATCGCAGGCAAGGCAGGCACCTTACCTCCAGCACCACCGCCGGGCCCCCGACATGAAGGAATTCACTTGTACTGATGCATGAAGACAATAGCTTGGAAAAAATCCCAAGCACAGGAGAGCTTTGCAATCTTCTTGATGAAGACTACAAAGCAAGGTGGCTAATGATGCTCGTTGCAATGAGAAAATCAATGGAACAGAACTTATCAAGTACAGAGAAAATGTGAGAAAATTTTAAGCAGAAATCAGTGAGCTAAAGAATATAGAATGTGGGTCAAAGATATTGCTCAGTTGATAGAGCATTTTCCTTATATGTGTAAATCTCTGGTTTGACCCCTGAATCTGTAAAAAACAACAACAACAATGATAATAATAATACATAGTTGAACTAAAAAAAACACAATAGGGTCCAGGAGATAGCATGGAGGTAAGGCGTTTGCCTTTCATGTAAATGGTCATCGATTCGAATCCCGGTGCCCCATATGGTCCCTCATGCCTGCCAGGAGCAATTTCTGAGCATGGAGTCAGGAGTAACCCCTGAGCACTGCCAGGTGTGACCCAAAAACCACACACACACACAAAAAACACACACAATAGAGATGGAAATCATATGAAGTATCTTTTTAGATCATAAGGCAATAATACTAGAAATCAACCATAGAAAGTAGGTGGTGGTGGTGGTGAGGAAATTAAATATTTGAAGACTACTGCTACCATGTCTATGGCCCAGCTTTACCAGCTTTCTACTAAACTCTGCAGAGATTCCTAGTCACCCAAATTCCAGGTCTATTGATTTTGTGCCTGACATCTCTCCAGAGATGGTTTGAAGTCAAGACGGGTCACTCCCCTTCCTTCCAGTAATGCTGGCAGCCTCTCCCACAAAACACTGCAGTTGCCATATAAACTCATCAACCCAGGTTCACACTGGACTGTGAGGCTGTCTAATCAGCCATACAGCACCCCCATCATTTGAATGCTGAAATTCCAGTAAGAATATACCAAAGTAAATGCAAAATTATCATAGAAACACATAAACTCAATAAAGAAAGCCAACAACAGAATGTTCAACTAGCAATGAACAGCTTTGTAAACTTTCAATAGCATAATGACTCCATTGCAAGATATGGGAATTTTTACTAATTTTATTTTAATGAAGTTTTTTTTTATTTTATAATTCCATTACTATTTAGTTGCACCAAGTAGTATTAGGCAAATTATTCATACCTGCCAAGGAGTAGGCTGTGGGGAGGTTGGGAAATTGGTGACAAAGTTGGAGGGAACGTTACACTGGTAGAGTGATTGCTGTTGGAATATTGAATGTCAGAAATAACCGCTTTGGGGCCCGGGAGATAGCATGGAGGTAAGGCGTTTACCTTTCATGCAGAAAGGTCATAGGTTCGAATCCCGGTGCCCCATATGGTCCCCCGTGCCTGCCAGGAGCAATTTCTGAGCATGGAGCCAGGAATAACCCCTGAGCACTGCTGGATGTGACCCCCCCCAAAAAAAAACCAAAAAAAAAAAAAGAAAAGAAAGAAATAACCGCTTTATGAGCAACTCTGTCAACTATGGTGTCTAAAATAAAATAATTTAATCAAAAATAAATATGTTCAGAGAAAAAAATATGTTCAGAGAAGGCTGGAGAGATAGCACAGTGATAAAGCTTTTGTGCCTTGCATGTAGCCCATCCAGGAAGAACAGTGGTTGGAATCCCAGCATCCCATATGGTCTCCATGCCTGTCAGGATAATTTTTTTTTTTTGGTTTTTGGGCCATACCCTGTGATGCTCAGGGGTTACTCCTGGCTATGCGCTCAGAAGTCGCTCCTGGCTTTGGGGACCATATGGGACACCGGGGATCGAACCGCGGTCTGTCCTAGGCTAGCGCAGGCAAGGCAGGCACCTTACCTCTAGCGCCACCGCCCAGCCCCAGGATCAATTTCTGAGTGCAGAGCCAGGAATAACCTCTGAGTGCCACCGGATGTGATCCCAAAACAAAACAAAACAAAAAATGTTTGGGGACTAAAGCAAAAAAATGGATGTATGTGTGAATCTCTAGGTTTGACCCCTATAATTTGAAGACAAGAGGAAAAGCAATACAAATTAAGATACATACACTCTACATAAAAAAAAAAATCAGTAGGGGCCAGAGTGGTAGTACAGTGGTAGGGAGTTTGCCTTGTTCTAGGCTGACTCAGGACGTTCCCAGGTCCAATCCCTGGCAACCCATATGGTCCCTGGAGTCAGATGTGATTTCACAGAACCAGAAGTAACCTCTGAGCACCTCTGGGTGTGGCCCAGAAAAACAAAAACAAGAAAATCAAATAAACTACCTCAGTACCATATATTAAATAAGTAGTCAAATAAAAACAAATGAAACTCAATATTATTAGAACAAAATAATTAGAGTAAACATAATGAAGTCACAGAGAGTATATATGATAACCAATGGAACAAAGAACTAGTTTATTGAAAGAATAAACAAAACAGGAAAACCTTTAACTAATCTCACAAAGATAATACAAAGAGAGAAGAACCCAATAAATGAAGTACAGAAAAAAAGGAGATAAATTACAATAGATAGCACAAAACTACAAATTATCATAAAAAGGACTTCTATGAACAATTTTATACTACTCTCATAGAAAGCCTAGGAAAATTATACAAAAAAGTTTTAGAATCATAGCTCCTAACACAAAATCAAAAGTAAATATAAAATCTGTACTGACAACAAAGGAGATTCAAAGAGAAATTCAACATTTCCCTCAACATGTACAGGTTCATATGGTTTTACTAATAAATTCTATCAAACCCTTAAAATTGTCCTTTTTCAGGGCCAGAGAGATTGCACAATTGTAGGGTGTTTGCCTTACATGCAGCCGATCCAGTACGGACAGTGGTTCGAATCCTGGCACCCCATATGGTCCCTGGAGCTAGCAGGAGTGATTTCTGAGCACAAAGCCAGGAGTAAACCCTGAGCACCACGGGTGTGACCCCAAACAAAATAAAACAAAAATTGTAATTTTCCTGTCCATCTAAGGTTTTCTCCCCAAAATTAAGAAATGGAAATTCTGGGGCTGGTGAGGTGGCACTAGAGGTAAGGTGCAAGCGCTAAGGAAGGACCGCGGTTTGATCCATCGGCGTCCCATATGGTCCCCCAAGCCAGGAGCAATTTCTGAGCGCTTAGCCAGGAGTAACCCCTGAGCATCAAATGGGTGTGGCCCAAAAACCAAAAAAAAAAAAAAAGAAAATTCTTCCAAATATTTTCTTTTTTGTTTTTGAGCCACACCCGGCAGTGCTCAGGGGTTATTCCTGGCTCCATGCTCAGAAACTGCTCCTGGCAAGCACAGGGGACCATATGGGACACCGGGATTCAAACCGATGACCTTCTGCATGAAAGGCAAATGCCTAACCTTCATGCTATCTCTCCGGCCCCATTCTGAATATTTTCTGAGGTCACATTACCCTGATACTAAAAGAAGACAAAATCTCACACATATACAAACTACTGACCAATATCCCTGAGGAACACAGGTGCAAAGTCTTAACGAGCTTAATTTAACAATATAATTCAACACAGATGAAAAATCATAGCAAGCTTAATTCATTACAATAATAAAAGGAGCATACATCATGTCCAAGTGTGTTTATTTCAGGAATGTAAGAATAGTTCAGCATGCACAATCAATGTGACATAGCACATAAGAAGGAAAGATAAAAGTTGTATGACTATGTCAATAAACCAGAGGAAGTATTTGACATTTGTTCATGACAGAAATTATTAATAAGGGGGCCGGAGAGATAACATGGAGGTAAGGACAGTGCATGCAGAAGGACAGTGGTTCGAATCACGGCATCCCATATGGTCCCTCGAGTCTGCCAGGAGTGATTTCTGAGTGTAGAGTCAGGAGTAATCCCTGAGCGATGCTGGGTGTGACCCAAAAACAAACAAAAGAAATTTAAAAAAGAAATAATACTATAATCAGGTATTAAACCTGATTATGAATAATAATAAATAATAAATAAATAAAAATAAATAAGAAATAGGGGCCTGGGAGATAGCATGGAGGTAGGGCGTTTGCCTTTCATGCAAAAGGTCATCTGTTCGGGTCCTGGTGCCCCATATGGTCCCCCGTGCCTGCCAGGAGCAATTTCTGAGCATGGAGCCAGGAGTGACCCCTGAGTACTGCCGGGTGTGACCCAAAAAACCAAAAAAAAATAAATAAAATAAATAAATAAATAAGAAATAAAACCATAATCAGGGCACAGATGAACCATATCTTGACTTTATAAAGGCCATATACAACAAATATATAGCTAGAATTATACTTAATGGTGAAAAATCTGAAAACTTTTTCTTTAAAATTAAACATTAGGCAAGTGTTCACTCATTATTAGTACTCAACATAATACTAAAAATTTTTAGACACTGCAATTAGGTAGTAAAAAGAAATAAAAGGTATCCAAATTGGAAATTAGATGTTAAATTATTTGCATCACTATTTACATATGATAGGACAATATCTTGGCAGGACTGCACCAAAATATTAAAAACAGTTAAAACAGAAAAATGGTAGGATGAAAAATTAATACAAAAAGTCTGTTTCATTTTTATATGAAAACAATGAGCTAAATCAGAACAAAATCTAGAAAACAGTTCAATTAACTACTCAAAAACAATTCTTTTTTTTATGTCAAAAAGAATTAAGGGTCTTGGAATCAGCCTAACAAAAGAACAGAAAGACTAAAAGCTGCAGAATAGAAAACTGCAAGTCACTGTTAAAATAAAGAACACAAGAAAATGAAATTGTATTTCATAATAATGAATTGAAAGAATTAAATTTTTTGAAAAATAATGACCATACTACCCGAATCATTATACAGATTTATTTTAATTCTTATCAAATTTCCAATTGTCTTCCAATGGAACAAATACTACCCAAGTTTCTTTGGAACCCAGAAAAGTCATAATATCACTTGGGGAAAAAGAAGACAGAAGGCATTGTGGAAATAATTTTTAATAATATTATAAAACTAGAGCAATCAAAATAGTATAGTATGGTGATGAAATAAAAGTAGATTTTGAGATTAATGAGATAAAATTGAGAGCTGGGAAATAAACCTTTATATTTACATAAATATATATGTATATATACAGCATATGACAAAAGAGCAAAGAATTTTTTTCTTTGCCACATATGATGGTGCTCAGGAGTTACTCCTGGCTTTGCATTTAGGAATGATCTTGATGGTGCTTGGGGGACACATGGAGTGACTATGTGTAAAGCAAGTACTCAACATACAATACTATCTCGATAACCCCAAGAACTGAGAACTTATAATGGAGGAAGAAAAATGTTCTCAATATACAGTACTGGGAAAAATGATTAAATGCATGCAAAAGAATGAACTTGGATCAACATCTTAGACCATGCATGAGGGTAACTCAAAATAGATTGAAGATTGACGTTTATAAACTCAACTTTGTAAAGTAAATAGAAGAAAATATAGAAAAAGATATTACATGATATTTACTTTACTGGTATCTACAATGATTTAGCTTCATTAGCAAAAGTAAATAGAATTATATTCATCTAATATGTTTTTGCATTGCAAAAGGAACAATTCAACAACAATTCATCCTACTAAATAGGATAAGATATTCTCACACCATATCTCTGACAAAAGACTTATCTTCAGATAATTAAAACACTCATATAACTAAACAACAAAGAGACAAACAATTCTATCATCAGAAACTGGGAGAA
>PVKC010006334.1:10175-31437 GCA_004027635.1 Crocidura indochinensis | reverse complement strand
GTAACTTCAAGTGCAATTGCTGTACCAGATGTGCTTTCCCTGCTTGAGCAAATTAATTCATCCCCTGGTACCTGGATTACAATTACTGATCTGCTAAATGACTTTTCCTCCATTGCTGTCATTAAAATCCATGAGAAGCAGTGGGTTTCAGTTCTTTTTATGTCATAAGATCAGCAACACACTTTCAATGGCCTACCTTAGAGGTCAATTGTTGCTCCAACGAGTCATAATTTAGTTCACATAGTTCTTTCCCTCCGTTAAGTATTGCTCTGGTGTATTATATTAATCACCTTACACTGACGGGCTCTAGGGATCCAGAAGTAGAGAATCCTCTATATTTACTGGTAAGATATTTGTTTTAGAACATGAGAAATAAACCTACAGCTTACTAAGTTACCTCAAAAGCTACTGGGTTTGGGTATTTTTTGGGTTTTTTTTTTTCTTTGGGTTTTGGTTTTTTGGCCACATAGGTGACTCTAAGGGGTTACTCCTGGCTGGGGGATCATATGGGATGCCAGGGGATCGAACCGTGGTCCATCCTAGGTTAGCACGCGCAAGGCAGTCACCTTACCGCTTGCACCACTGCTCCAGCCCCAAAAGCTACTGGGTTTTGATTGATAAAAGAGAGGGGAGCCTGAGAAATCACACAAGGGGAGGAAGTTCACCTTATACAGAGCACACCTGGGTTCCATCCCAGGCATCCTTATGGTTCTGAGTCGATTCCTGAGCGCAGAGCCAGGAGTAACCCCTAGCACTGTCAGGTGTGGGGGGAAAAAAAAAAAAAAAGGAGTAAGAGAAGACTCTGTGACAAATCCAAGCTGCTATGTTAGCTATTATGTTTTTTTGGTAACATTTGTTGTTGTTGTTAAGATAACTTGTTTGCAGTCCTGTTAACATTCATAACCTTGGTGTAGTTACCTCATCACCCTCAAAGTGCCCAGTACTCTCCCCCACAATAGGCTTATTCTACATCTAGTAAATCTCTTCATTTTCCCTTTTTCCTCCAACCTGGAAGTTTTGTAATCCAGGATCAATGATCTGTCATCATTTAAAAATATTTCCTTGTATTATTTCTCTGCAGATGACTGAGATATCTGATATTTCTCTTTTGACCTCTGACTCATTTCATTTAATAGATAAACTCCAGATCTTTATCTTGGGATAAAGAAAAAGAAAAAAAAAAAGAAGTGGCATCACTGAGTTATATGGAAGGGGTACTGTTAGTTTTTTTTTTTTTAAAAGCCTCCATATTGGTTTCCATAAAGGCAAAACCAAGTAACAGTTTTACCAAAAGTGAGGGTTCTTTTTAACTGAATCCCTCAAAACATTGGTTGTTCCAGAATTTTATTATTTTCATTCCCTTAATTAAAACTAATGATGAACACTTCCTCTTATGACTACTGTCTGTCCAAATGTCCTCTTTGAGAAGTGTCTGCTCATCAACTCTCCTCATTTTTGATGAAATATTGGCTTTCAGCTACTGAGCTTTGTGAGTGTTTTATATATGTAAGTTATTAGCTCTGACCAGATGTATTGTGTGCAAATATCTCCCATGCCATTGAATATTTTATTTTATCCCACATTTATTTTGCTAAGTAAAACTTTTTTTTTTTTTTTTTTTTTTTTGGTTTTTGGGCCACACCCAGTGACGCTCAGGGGTTACTCCTGGCTATTCGCTCAGAAGTCGCTCCTGGCAGGCACGGGGGACCATATGGGGAACCGGGGGATCAAACCGCAGTCCGTCCTAGGTTAGCGCAAGCAAGGCAGGCACCTTACCTCCAGCACCACCGCCCAGCCCCCTGCTAAGTAAAACTTTTAAATTTAATGTAGTTCACTTATTTATTTGTTTGTTATCTCTGTCAATAAAATAAAAAAAACTGAAGACGCCTCTGAGGTCCATATTCTGAAGAATTCAGTGTAAGTTTTCTTCTATGTCTTTTATCATTCCTGGTCTAATCTAATTACATATGTTGATTCAAACTCTCTCTCTCTCTCTCTCTTTCTCTCTTTCTCTCTCTCAACTATCAATTTTTCCAACACAATTTTTGGTACTTTCTTTGGTCCACTGTATACCCACAAGTTGTTCCATGGTCATAGGACACCTAGAATACTGTAAAGTATCATTGACAGAAAAAAATACTGTTTGCATTCTTTAGCATGTCCCTATGTAAGTCAGAATGTAATACCTTGATTGTTTAGCAAATAACTACATCCTTTTTTGTCCTATTACTGAACCGTAGTAGAGACTGAAGTTCAATCATAGGCTAACAAGATTTTACTTGACTTAAGCAATTCAACATTAACTCAATGTCATCTGATCCACAAGTCATAAAGTCGAGTATATGTAACAGCATTTATCACTGAACAGATGTGAAATATAGTGGCTGGATGAAACAGTTTCTGAAGTGGTATGTTACATGAGGACTTGAACTATGGTCTCCATTCCTGCTATGATATTTTCAGTTTATCAGTTTGCATAATCAGTTCTTATAATCAGCTGATAAAGAAAGAGAATACTTGAGTCAGGTATATAAATGATAAATGACATTCAAGTAGTACCCAAAACTGAAAAACTATAGCATTAGGGCCTGTTTCTGAGTCATCCCTGAAAAACAACTGTAGGCAGAAGCTAAAACATTGCTCCTGATTGTTGACTATGCCTGGTAAAAATATGGCCAGCGATCTGCATGTCTAAAATTTTTATTTAGGCACCATGGTTTATAATGCAGCTAACAACAGCATTTAAGGCATACAACATTTAAATTCTGAACTAACCACCACCAGTGTCGATCCACCAATAACTACACCTAGTGGTCCTCTGGGGCTACTCCAGGCACAATGCACAAGGAACTAAGCAGTGTTGAGGAGCAAAGAATGTACTTTGGGACCAGAGCAATAGCACAGCGGTAGGGCATTAGCCTTACATGCAGCCAACCCAGGATGAACCAGAGTTCAGTCCTCAACATCCCATATGATCCTCCGAGCCCACCAAAAGCAATTTCTAAGCTCAGAGCCAGGAGCAACCCCTCAGCACCGCCAGGTATGACCCAAAACCAAACAAAAATAGGCAATAGATTAAAAAAAAAATTATGTACTTTTACCCCTCAAGTTATTTCCCAGGTCCCAACTTCTACTGATCAACATTGTTTTAGTCAGCATTCAAAAAAGCAGAAAAGAAAAGAAAAAGCTTAAGATTGAAAAATTAAAAAAAATAAAAAATAAAATAAAATAAATTAAATAAATAAAAAGATTGAAAAATAAAACTGATCTTAATGCTGTTATATAGAGGTATACATAGGACTTTCCAAACCAAAAACTCTTTAATATTGAGTAATTTCAGTAAAGTCATAGAATATAACATCAACATAAAAATGTGATTTCATTTCAGTAAATTGAGTAAACAATGGCAAATGAAATTAAGAATACAATACCATTTTAAAGCACTCTAAAAAGTAAAACTTAAGTATAGACCTAATAAAACTATATAATACAATTGCAATTATAAATTACAAAATGTTATTGAAGCAAATCAAAGATCTAAATAAATGAGAGATATAATAAGTTCAAATACACAAATAGTAAAGATGTCAATGTCACTACATTTATCTATCTGCTTAAACACTGGTCTTAAATCTACATGCTTAAACACTTAAGACTTAAAGATAAGTTCAATTAAACAAACATGACAGTTAAATATGACAGTTACAAAAATATAAAAGGGGTAAGTTAAAAGGCAATTTCACGGGGCCTGGGAGATAGCATGGAGGTAAGGCGTTTGCCTTTCATGCAAAAGGTCATCAGTTTAAATCCGGTGCCCCATATGGTCCCCCGTGCCTGCCAGGAGCAATTTCTGAGCATGGAGCCAGGAGTAACCCCTGAGCACTGCCGGGTGTGACCCAAAAACCAAAAAAAAAAAAAAAAAAAAAAGGGCAATTTCACCCGAAAAATGAAATTCACTTATATAGCAACTACAATATAAAGATACAGAAATTTTAAAGTATTATAAAATACAATAGAAAACAAGCACCAACCAAAATTAAATTTGGAATACCTATGTTAATCCCAAAGTGTCAAAAACAAAAATCACAAAGTGACTGCACCAAATAAAAGTATTTTAAAAAATAGAAACAAAAATTGACTCAACAGCATAAAAAACTATTTTCAATTATAACAGATTTTGATACTTTTCATAATAATAGGTAAAATAAATACAAGAAAAATATGAATATGAAAGATCTGAAAAATCATCAACTCAACCCAATTAACATTTACATAATATTCTACTGAACAACAGCAATATATTCATTCTTGGGGGGAGGGGGGCTCCAGAGGCTCTGGAAGCGCTCAGAGGTTACTCCTGGCTCTGCACTCAGAAATCGCTCCTGGCAGACACGGGAGATCATATGGGATTCCGAGATTCGAACCGCCATCTGTCCTGGATTAGCTGCAAGCAAGACAAAGGCTCTTCCTCTGTGCAATCTCTCCAGCCCCACTTTACTCACTCTTAAGGCACAGACAACATTCACCAACAGAGTTTACTCATCCTAAAAAGAAGTCTAAATGACTTTCAAAAGACTGAAATTACAAAAAAAAATTATTTTACTAAACTCAAAATAATTTACCTAGAAAAACATAAGAGTATAAGTTCAAAAAATGACTTAGAGCCATCAAACTAAAATCTTGCATGGTGAACTTTCAAAAGGATATGGCAATTTTTTTCAGAAATGTAAGAACTGTTCCCTACAATGCTGTTTGCATGGTCATATCTAAAGGATCTAGTAAGTGCCTGACAAATAAAATGCATTATTTGAGTGGTGACTCATCATAACTATATTCTTGACCTTATGTATTATCACCATTACTATAGAGAGCTAGTTTAGACTATTTTCTTCTCAAAATGCACTTTATCCCTATTGATCTTAAGTTTTATCAGTCAGAATAGCTTAAAAAATTTCCCAACCATTCATCTCATTAACAATAAAATCAGTAATGAAAAATTATGTATTTCAAATATGTAAATCTTGCAATGTATACCTAAAACCCTCTAATAAGGAGGTATAAGAAGTAATTATTAGTTTATTGTTGAATGCATCATAATACAGCTTTAAAAAAAAAAAAGAACTGCAAGAGCCAGAGCAGTGGCGCAAGCGGTAGGGTGCCTGTCTTGCATGTGCTAACCTAGGTCAGACCGCAGTTCAATCCCCCCACATCCCATGTGGTCCCCCAAGCCAGGAACGATTTCTGAGCAAATAGCCAGTAGTAACCCCTGAGCATCAGCAGATCTGGCCTTAAAACCAAACCAAAACAAACAAACAAAAAAAGCAAAAACATAGAACCACACTCTTGTTTTAAAAATAGCTTATTTCATTTTGTTCTATTTGTTCTAAAATGTATTTGACTCTGTATTTGCCATTTTATTTTCTAAAGTATTGCCTATTTGAATCAATCCTCCCTCCACTTATCATTATAAACTCATATTTACTAAGCATTCTTCTTTCTCTGTAGTGATGGGGAGAAAATTGAGATGTTCAATAACTTGTTCCTGGTAAATGGAAAATCATGGTTTCAATCGTGTTCTTCTAGCGTTAGGACCTATCGACACTCTTATAACATCACAGCACTACCTTTAAAATCCAGAAAAATAAAATGAACTCATATATAGATTGTCAGAATATAAATGTCAAACAGTAAATTGGTAAGTCAAGTTTCCATATGATCAAGTAAATTTGAAGATACATAAACCCCATCTAGGAAATCAGTAAGTCTATTTATCTGCAAACTCATACATTATTCTCTAGGCCTTATGTATTCTATATATCTTATCCTATTCTCCTATACTAGTCGGTCTTCTGAGTATACTGGTCATCCGTTCTAACAGCATAGACATGCAGTAAAAGCTACGCAAGACTATCTATCTACAGCAAGACTATCTACAGACTTATTCTCTACTTGAAGTTCTCCAATCAGGTTTTCATTTCCATCAATTCACTGAGAAAGCTTTCTTCAATAAGTTCCACACTGTCAAATACAAACATAAAATCCTCAGTCCTTGTCTAACCTGATTCATTATCAACATATAACTTAAATTAATCATTCTCATTTTTTCCCACTTGGTGTTCAGGATTTCTCTCTTGCTCCTGGTATTCAGTCTATTTTACAGGAAATTAATTTCAGTCATTTCACTAATTCCTACTTACCTTCCTGACCATATGGTTAAAATACCCCAGAGCTCAATCTACAGATCTCTGTAGTAAGTAGCCACACAAACATCTCGGGTGATCCAATTATTTTCATAATTTTAAATATTATCTCTGTTAATGATTCCCAAAGTACTTTTCTGAAGTTTTTAATTTTAATTTTATGGCCACAGCTGGTGCTAATCAGAGGCTACTCCCAGCTCAGTACTCAGGGGTTGCTCTGGAAATGCTCAGATAATGCTGAGGGGACCAGGTATGCCTGGGATCAAACCTGGACTCCCTACATGGTCAGTGTGTGCCCAGTCCATAAAGTTGTTGCTCTAGACTCCCCCAAATACTCAACATGAGTCCTAATTCCTTCCAATTAACAGGAATAAAGTCTAACCCTTACAAAATTACGACAACCTGCTTTCTTACAGCTTTCTTAAATCAGGTGTACTTATATTAAAGTTATTTAAGCCAAAAATCTTTACAATTTTTAGTTTCTTCTCTAATATCCCATGTCTAACCAAACAGCAAATGCTGTCATCTTAGTTAAAACATATTCAGATTCTGCCCATTCTGCAACATCCTCTCTGTTAGCACCCACAACCAAGACATCAACATCTCACATTTGTGAGAAAACATGGTCAGGAAACCCTGAAGAAAACAACGTTCTCAGCCATTTTCCAATTTTTATATGTAATGGCAGGTTATTCCACCTCCTTGAGAAATTGCTACCTCTAAAAGAAGGGACAAGCTGATGCCCACTGAGATAAGAATGTAGCTGCTTTATCCTACATATGTATTAGGTTTTTACTACAACACGAAAGATGTGAAAAGGAGATGTATTTGCTTATTACCCAGTATGGCATAATACAGGAGGGAAGCAGGTAAGGATTCAGAGAAGCAGTCTTAGCCAAAGCAGCACAGGTAGAAAATATACCTCCTACAAAGCTTCTTGGAAACTGGATCCATGGTCAAGAAAAATTAGTTCTATAATCTAGTACCCAATACATTAATAAGCCAATATGATATTTTTCTAGGGCCGTGAGTTAGTACAGGAGCTAAGAAACATGCCTTTAAATGGCCAATCCCAGTTTAATTATTTGCACTGCAGATAGTTTCCAAGTAGTGTTTGTAGCAATCCCTGAGCACAAAGCCAGAAGTAAGCCCTAAACACAACTGGGTGTGGCCTAGAACACTCCCTATGACTCCCCCTTAAAAAAAAAAAAAAAAAAAACACTTTTACACTATCAAAGAAAAGTAACTGTGAGTTCTTCACAGATTACTTTCTTATATAATCCAATCATGGGCAATTCAATAGACAGATGGAAACATACGGCAATAAAAAAAAGTTAAGCTCAACAAAGAGTAAATAATTTTAGATAGCAGATTTGTTTTATCTTAGGTTCTTACTAAGATGTCTGGGAGTCTAAGGCAGATTCCTTCTGAGGTATTTAACATGGAGGGACTCTCATAAAATATACCTTGTCTCAATACACAAAAATAGAAAACAAGACTAAGAAGACTATTATCCTAAACTAGGATCCATTCTAATCAACAAAAATATGGTCAAGGTTCTAGTCTTGAATCAAGAAACCTATTATTTTAGTCTTACCATTAAATATATGACCTTGAATAAGAAAAGCATTATGAATTCTAACAGCTATAAATTCCATGATTCTATGATTTATTTACTCTGTACATACTATTTCTCAGTCACAGAGATGTAGTGAGCTATACAATTTTTTAGGTTGAGATTAATTTTTAAGATGAAGTTTTAGAATTTCAATAAATAGAAGATAACCTATATAGCCCTATATCTTCATTATTCACAAAGGAAATACCCTGAAAAAGCAAATTAAGTATGTACCTTTCAGTGCTGTTGTCTTTTCTTTTTCATCTGGACCTCCCTGCTGGATTTGTGCCATGTTTATCCAAATTGGCAACAAAATTAAAGAGCTCAAGGAAATAGACATCAATCTTCAGAAGACAGTCTAGAATGAATGAAAGCAATAAATTAAGCTCTACTCAATCCTACCTACTCCATGAGAACTTCCTAGGTCCTCCCTATTGGAATTAATCTCTCTTCCTTGATTCACCACTGTACTTTGTTGATATCTCTATCACAGTACTTATCACAGTCTGCCTTATATTATAGTTATTTATGTATTTGTCTGAGTCAGCTAACAAATTACAAGACCCAGGACAGAGGTATCAAGTTTTTGTCATCTTTATGTCTTTCATATCAACAAACACCATATCTAAAATAATTAATGTTACTAAATTGAATTCTGCAAAATTTACTATTATTTAGGCTTTATTCTTTATCATCTAATATCTTAAAAAAATCTTTCAAAGTAGTTTTAACAACTTAATTTCTTTAAAGTCACTGTAAGCATGTACTATTCATAAGACTTGAATGTATTTTTTCCTGTACAAGCAATCAAAAAGAGAAAATATAGAGATATATAAATGACTATAAACTACCACTACTATAACTTAAAATAAAACTTTAAAACTTGTAAAAATGAAACTGTTCAATTTAGTATCTGGGAGATATGTTTTATAAATGGCACTCTAGTAGACATTATAAAATTATAATTTATTAAAATATAATTTTGCGGGGCCCAAGAGATAGCATGGAAGTAAGGCATTTGCCTTTCATGCAAAAGGTCATCGGTTCGAATCCCGGTGCAACATATGGTCCCCCTGCAACATATGGTCCCCCGTGCCTGCCAGGAGCAATTTCTGAGCATGGAGCCAGGAGTAACCCCTGAGCACTGCCGGGTGTGACCCAAAAAACAAACAAAAAAAATATATATATATAATTTTGCTCTAATTGGGTCAAAGAGAGATATTAATCTCTAGGTAGTTCTCGGGGTGCCCACAAAATGGGAAAACATCACACCTAAAGCTTGAAAAAAAATTTATATATGTGTGTTATATATATATAATACACAATATTAAGGGAGAAAAAATAACAAATTCAGTCAATAAATAATGATCAATGATATTGTATAAAAATTACATTCAGGACAATAAAATAAAATTGACTGTTCCTCTGATTGAGGAACCAAATCAACTTGCTGTCCACAAAGGAAACATATCTTCCCATTCAAAAGTACATTTGTAATATCTTTAAAAACTAAAGAATTTCAGGCCTGGAGAGATAGCACGGTGGCATTTGTCTTGCAAGCAGCCAATCCAGGACCAAAGGTGGTTGGTTCAAATCCCAGTGTTCCATATGGTCCCCCGGGCCTGCCAGGAGCTATTTCTGAGCAAACAGCAAGGAGTAAGCCCTGAGCACCGCAGGGTGTGGCCCAAAAACCAAAAAAAAAAAAAGAATTTCATAATAAGAAAAATATAAAATACTTTTTTAAAAAATACAGAAAATATTTTACTATGAATACTTCAAATTATCATAAATTAATGCTGTCTTTATCTGAAGGTTTAACTGCAAGTAGGGAGGTATCAGGAAGGGTCCTCTGGCTATAATACTTAAACTAGTTCAAAACATTTATCATCTTTATCACTTTCTAGATCTGTAGAATGGAAAAAATGGTTATACTTTCCTCATAATATTACAGCAAGATCATTTATCATAGTATCTGATAAAGGTGCTCAACATATTATCTTCTATATGTTTTAACTGTAAATTATTGCCTGGCTCCACCACTTGAAGAGCTGTGTGGCCACATAAAGTCACTTACGTACAAAATCTTCAGTTTTCTCATTGATAAAATATCTCATAAATAGTGATTGAGAAATAGCTTGTATAGAGGTATGAATAGCTGGTCATTTTACTATTAAATGTATAACTGCTTCACGACATTGTGAGGATTCAGCAGAAGGATGACTAAAGGAGCCTAGGAGATAGGACAAGGATTAAGACACTTGCTTGGGGCCCGAGAGATAGCATGGAGGTAAGGCATTTGCCTTTCATGCAAAAGGTCATCGGTTTGAATCCTGGTGCCCCATATGGTCCCCCCCCCCACATGCCTGCCAGGAGCAATTTCTGAGCATGGAGCCAGGAGTAACCCCTGAGCACTGCCGGGTGTGACCCAAAAACCAGAAAGAAAAAAAAAAGACACTTGCCTTGAATGCTACAGACTTTTGTGTGATATCCAAGTGGTTTCTTGGCACCTGTCTGCCTGGCACCTGCTCAGGTGTTTCTAAGCACCACCACCAGGAGCAATCCCTGAGCAGAGTCAGAAATAGCCTTTCAGTGCCATCAGGTATGGTCTCTAAATTCCACACTTATATTTGTCTATATGAGAGTATACAACCTTTCAAGAAATATTTTAGTCTATATAGGACAGGCAAAATGTAACACTGGAAATTCAATGGAGAGTAAAAAGATAAATTCATTGTTTGTGTGTGAACTCACTTCTGCTACCAAAGCAAACTGTTACACAATCACAAATTATATATAGTCTACACTGATCAATACTAAGATAAAAAGCAGACTTCATAAAAACTATCTACTTACTATCAAGACATAGTCTTGGCTGTCAATTCTCCTCATACGTTTATGCACAAGTTTCTCCAGCTACTCCTTTATCACAGGCCACACAAATTGAGAAACAATTTATGACAGAGTCCATGCAAAATTGTTTGCAAACAATTTCCTAACTCAAAAAACTACCCACAGGACTCTTCTTGCATTTTTAATCTATACCTCTACTATTTCAAAATTAGCAAACTAGACACCAATTACAATTTTTGAAATGATCATTTCACTGTGACATTTAATAAAGATAAAATTACACACATTTTGATGGTAGACTCTGGGTTCCATCATTAGCACACACACACACAAAAAAAAAAAGCTAAAAACTAACATACAACCTTAAAAGTGCTCACCCCACTCACAACACTACACACATGCACACACACTTAACTATTTTCACAATGCAACACATATCAAATAATTACAATGTTCTCCTTAAATGTAGACAATTTCATATGTCAATTATATCTCAATAAAGGTGAGAGAAAAAAACTCTAAAATAATCTATAGCATTTAAAAACTCATCCCCAATGACAGGCATTATGTCTTACTCTTACACACACTGACAGGATTGCAGCTCAACAGATTATTTGCAAAATTTATGAATGAATGAATGAATGAATGAATAACAGGTGAAAGACATAAGAATCTTGCTTTAAAGAATCATTTCGGGCCCAGAGAGATAGCACAGTGGCGTTTGCCTTGTAAACAGTCAATCCAGTACCAAAGGTGGTTGGTTCGAATCCCGGTGTCCCATATGGTCCTCCGTGCCTGCCAGGAGCTATTTCTGAGCAGACAGCCAGGAGTAACCCTGAGCACTGCCGGTGTGGCCCAAAAACCAAAAAAAAAAAAAAAAGAAGAATCACTTCAAGATTTTCAAGACTAAAGGCAATTAATGATCATTCTTGTTTGATATAATGTAATCTTAAAATATATGTAGCAATTTACTAAAGGTATAATATGTAAGTAATGATAATGAATATGAGACACCTAATTACTATGATTCTAAGCCTTATACTAGCAGATACAAAGCAGGTAAGCTAAAGCAAAGCAATTTGTCTGTTGCTTTCTTATTTACTGCGTTAAATTTCTAACCTCTCAAGTTATTTTCCTTGACTGTGGCACAGCTGGTGAAGCTAAATCAGGAACATTATAAATTCCCAATTTAGTTTCCCCTAATAAAAATTCAGAGTTATAACCTGCATGACCACAAGTAAACACCACTGAAAATATAGCCAGCAAGCCATTTGGTACATTTGATATATACTAATATGTGCACTCGACATAGTTTATTTAGCATTATCTGATGGAGACTAGGTTATAGGGAATAAAGTAGTAGAAGGTTTTCCTGATGAGAATTGGGACATGGTTGACATGCTGCATACTTCATGATAACCACTGCTGTTTAAATATGGTTTCCTAGAAATGGTTACAGTACAAACTAGATTCAAAACATCTCTGTTTTCGATTTCATTCTGTGAACTACACAAAGCAATTATCATATCTTCTTTCCTTCTAAGATTCTAACAGAAAATGCACTGTGTATAAATAAAGCTATAAATAACTTGTCATGTGCAATCTTTATCCAGTCAGCATTACAAAATATGAAACCGTAAAATATTTCTTAGTTGCACTGTTTGCTTAAAAGATGATATGAACACTTATATAATTATACAGAAAATATAGAAAAACCTTGCTTTTTATGTTTTCAGATAGGTATCAAACAGTAAATCAATAATCAAATATAATCAAAAGTATATCAATAATTCTGCATCAGATGGCCTTTCTACCTCAAATTCAGAATTCAATAATGGCAATACAAATATGCTAAAAGTCAAATTGGATTAATTTTCTGGAATCCTTGAAGCTAATCTGGTGAATTTATGTTCATTAAGTCAGTCTCTAGAAATATCCCTCAAAATACCCCAACTGCAATCAAAAGTACAGTACAATAATTTGAACCAATAATTTGGTACCAAATCTTCTAGAAACCTAAAGACCCAGCAAAATACTACTAATACTATTCAGCTAATGGTTGTAAAACACCAGAGCAAAAACTTAAATCTGATCTTAAAATTTTATACATATGAGGAATTGGAAACTTCAGGTGACCTTTATAAATTACTGTTAGTTATAGCAGCTATTTGTTTTATTCAGCAAACAATGCACACAATTCATGCCTAGCCTTTATTTCTCTATTATGAATAATTAAACTTGAAAACTAACATTAATCAACAATTGTCGTTAGCCAAATTAACAAAAAAGAAAATGACGTCACAGGCAGGCATGATAGTATAGTGGTAGGATATATGCCTTGCACGTTGCCCATCTGAGACAGACTCGGGTTCTATCCCAGCATCCCATATGGTCTCCCCCCAAGACTGGCAGGAGCTATTTCAGAGTACAGAGCCAGGAGTAACCCCTGACTACAGCTGGATGTGGCCCAAAAATCAAAAAAGAAAACAAAAAAGAAAAGAAAATCAGGCCAGAGAGTTAAACATGGGTAAAAGTGCTTTCGATGGGCTCACCTACTCCAAACTGGGCACAACATACTTGGAATTCAATCCAGCTTGGCCTCCTTCAAAACTTACCTCTGAGTAATGCTACTATGTCTGCAGTTCAGCTTCCTACCTCCTCCCCAAATATAGAAATAAAATCATAATAACCTTTGCATCTACAAAAATAGTTATTGGTAAAATAAAAGTAATAGAAAACTAGGAACCAAAAGGTATATAATATCCTTAACAACACAGAGTGGTTGTTAAGAAAGAAAAAAAAATAGTGGTTCAGAAAAAAATACAGTGGTCCAGGAAAAAGCCTCAGGGTAATATATTGAGATTTTCCTGAAATTCAGGTGCCTAAAAAGAATATTTGTCAATACCATTTTACTAAATTCACTGGTAGTCAAAGTTTTCTGGAAAGTCATGAAAGTATGATTAAAATATGGAAAAATTAAAAATTATTAAAAACTATTAATAGGGGGCCGGGTGGTGGCGCTGGAGATAAGGTGCCTGTGCTAACCTAGGACGGACCGCGGTTCGATCCCCCCCACCCCCCCGTTCCCTATATGGTCCCCCGTGCCTGTCAGGAGCTACTTCTGAGCAAATAGCCAGGAGTAACCCCTGAGCGCCGCCGGGTGTGGCCCAAAAAACAAAACAAAACAAAATCAAAAAAAAAACTATTAATAAAAAAATAATAAATTAAAAATAAAGATTAAAGCAGGAAAATAAAGTTACCAATATTAGCATATAAAACAAAAGTAATAAAGTAGTATCAAATATCAATCTTCTAGAATTAAAAACAAAGGAAGGATCTAGTTAGGAGTAAAAGGAAATTTCACAAGATTACTTGTTATAAAAATCATATACAGGGTATATTTATAAATACCAATCAACAACTGTCATTAGCCAAATTAACAAAAAAGAAAAGTTTAGCAAAGTTTAAAGTTTAGCAAAGGCATCATTAAAATGACAAGAAATTTAAATTAATGGTAAAAATAAATTTAGCAAAACATAGATTAAGTAAAACTGAAATACTTAGAAAGATATACCATTACTATATACAGAATGACTCACTACTATGAAAATATCAATTGTCATCTAATATAGAGAATACATTGTTTTACTCAAATTCAGTAGAACTTCCATCAAAACTTAGAAATCAAACCCTAGCAGTCTGGGGCCCGAGAAATAGCACAGTGGTATGGCATTTGCCTTGCATGAAGAAGGACGGTGGTTCAAATCCCAGCATCCCATATGGTCTCTCAAGCCTGCCGGGGGTGATTTCTGTGCATAGAGCCAGGACTAGCCCCTGAGCACTGCCAGGTGTGACCCAAAACCAAAAAAAAAAAAAAATCTAACTCTAGAAGTCTGTAGAAGAATCATTAAGAACAGCTAAAATTCTCCAAATCAAAATAGGCTAGGAAAGTATAGCATTCCATGTATCACAGTAGTAGATAATAATATTGAAACAAATATGTTTAACCAAACAGATCCACATGACAGACTCGTGATACAGAGAACAATGACAGAGTATAGAAAGATTACCCCTCCAAAAAAAGAAAGAAAAATGAAATTAGAGACCTACCTCACTCTATTCACCAATTTTGAATAGATTAAAAGGCCAATAAAAAGCTATATTTTAAAATATTTGTATAGGAAAGCACAGGAAACAACTATTTTGATGTTGTGGCGAGGAATATACTCTGGTGAAAAACTATATTTATACTGACTAGAAAAATTAGAAAGCCTAACAATATTAAAAGTGAAAAAGAATATAGAGGAGATTTTTTTTATCACAGGGATGATCAAAATATAAATTAGTATGCTACTTTGGTAAAAATGACATGGAATTTTCAAGTAAAACACTCTTCGTACTCAATCCAGCAATCTCCTGTCATGGCCCCCTAATTGGTCCTGTATATCAAAGGGTAGGAATGAAATATTCACAAAATATTCATTTCATCAAAAGAAACATTTCTTTTATTAACTATGGTTGCATAATAAATTGCTTCAAAACAGAGTGTCCCTCCTCCAATCTAAGAACATGTACAATCTCCAGTTTCTATGGATCAGAAATTTGGGATCAAGTCCAATAGGAAATTCTGGCTCAGGTTCACAAGGTTTCAATTAAGATATATTGGCAAGGTTTGTAGTTGTCTGACTACTGGGGGCTAGAAAAGGCTTACTCATACATATGAATTATTGGTTCTGCTTGTTGCTAGAGCCCTCAGTACCTTCCCACATGGGCTTCTTCACAAGTCTGCTTGATTATCACCATTATACAGCTGTTTTCTTTCTCCACTGGGAGAGATCTGGGAGAGCAAAAGGAAAACACCAAAGATCTCACCATTACCTTCCTTGATAAGGCAACTGGCAGACAGAGCAACCTCCTCCAATGTAGAAAACATTTACACAAAGATGTGACTATCAAGAAGCAAATATGATTAGAATCATTCTTAGCCTGGTCACCATAAAATGAAAAATCTGTTCTCTAACTATAGAAAAGCAGAGTATTATAGTCTTGCATCATCACTGTCTAAGAAATGCATAATTTGGTGACTGTGGCACTATAAAGACACTATGGCATAACTTAAGAGCAAACTACTACACAGTCTAAGCATATACACCTATAGACTATTAGACTCCCATCATATATGTAATTCGTAACTGACTAAAACATTTGACACTTGATTGTTTCAAGTGAGATAACTAAAGAAGAGGGAGAAATTAACAACTAAAACTATACTGGAAAATATAGGTAAATTTTCCATTATATAGAACTCTAAAATAAAGTTAAAATAACATTGGTGTCATACTTTAGGTGACAAATCTGTTTAAAAAATACATGAAATAGGGGCCCGGGAGATAGCATGGAGGTAAGGCGTTTGCCTTTCATGCAAAAGGTCATCGGCTCGAATCCCGGTGCCCCATATGGTCCCCCGTGCCTGCCAGGAGCAATTTCTGAGCATGAAGTCAGGAGTAACCCCTGAGCACTGCCGGGTGTGACCCAAAAACCAAAAAAAAAAAACAAAAAAAAACAAAAAAAAAAACATGAAATAGGAAAAAAAACGATATGGCAGGGATGAAGGCATAATGCTGAGCAAGCTATCTTACAAATTAAAAAGGTTTTACATGACAAAAGAAACTTGGGCTTCAAACCCAGTAAGGACCCCACCCATTAAGGTAGGTGCTGATTCCTGCCAAGTGAGCCATTACAAGAGAGCCATTATAAAGGATTGATGTCTTGTTCCCTGTTTGCTTGAGTAAGGGCTGCCCCAACCAATAAGGTGGAGCCAGAGGAGCACTGGCTCCATGGCCTTAGGCATCAAAGAACCCCTGCAGAGCACATAGTAAAAACCACCATACAAGTGTTGCAGTGAGGAAACAATGCAGGACAACACCACGCATAGAGAATGAAGATGACATGAAAAGTACCAACTACCTAGTAAGCCTTTCAGATAAGGAGTTGAGAGTATTAGTATGGAGGATGCTCAAAGAACTCAAAGCAAGCATAGATCTATCTAAACAGATCATAATGACAGAACTTACAACTGAAATAAGAGGTCTGAAATGAAATGAAATGAAATAATGAAATGAAATGAAATGAAATGAAATGAAATGAAATGAAATGAAATGAAATGAAATGAAATGAAATGAAATGAAAAGCCTCTCCAAAGGAGTAACAGAAGCTGAGGATGGGGTCAGTGAACCAGAGGATGAGATGCAGAACAACTCCATACAGCAAAAGAGATTGAAAAGAACCTTAAAGCAAATGATCAGACAAGTAATAAACTACTCAAAAAATGTGAAGAGATGAAAAGAAAAGTCTTTGATAAACTCAACAGGTGCAACATAGGAATCATTGGAGTCACAAAGCCTCAGGAAGAGAATTTTAAGAAAAGTTGGAGGAAGAATGAGAAAAGAAAAAGGAGTAAGAAGAAGAGGAAGAAGAGGAGAAGAAAGAAGGGGAAGAAGAATATAAAAAAGGAAGAAGAAAAAAGAAAAAAGAGGAAATGGGGAAGAAGCAGAAGAATAAAAGTAGGAAGAAGTAGGAGGAATAAGAAAAAGAAGAGGAAGAAGGAAGAGAAGAAAAAGAAGACAAGAAAAGAGGAAGAAGGGAAAGAAGTGGAAGAAGAAAATGAAGAGAATAAAAGAAGAGGAAAAATTAGAAGATGGGAAGGAAAAAGAGGAAGAAGAGAAAGGAGAAAGGAAGAAGAAAAAGAGAAGAAAAAGAAGAAAATAGCCTGGAGATTTATTTTTAAGTTCTTTTCTTTGTTTAAGCACCGTGATTATAAACATGTTCAAAATTGGGTTTATTTAAAAAATAAAAAATAATAAAAGGAAAGTTAAAAAAAAAAGAAACTTGGGCTAAAATAAAACTTACTGAATAGACAAAATATTTTCATATACAAAGAGCTATTATCCAAAATCTAAAGCATTGACAAAGCTCAAAACAACCCCATAAAAAAATGCGGATAAAGAGATGAACAGACATTTTCCTGTAGAAGAGACAGGATGGCCAGTAGACATGAAAATGTGCTCATTATTATGTATTATTAGAGAAATTCAAATAAGAATGACAATGAGATACCATTTAAGAAGAGTGAGAATGGCATACAAAGACTGGAAAGAACCAGAATTGGTGGGTATGTGGAAAAAAAGGAACCCTCATTCACTGTTGATGGGTAAGTCAGCTGTTTCAGCCTCTCTGGAAATTAGTATAGAATTCCACATGAAACAGCAATTTCACTTCTACCCCCAAAACAAAATAAAGAAAATGAATTCACATGCATACCTCTCTTCATTGCAGCCCTAAGTAAAATAGCCAGCACATAGAAGCAACCCAAAATTAATTCCTCTGGAAAAGTGAGAAAGGCAAGAGATGAGAAAAAAAAAAAAACAGAGGCCAAGAAAATTGATAACATTACTTTGAGGTTTGAGCTTGAATCAAGTAATAGTGGTAAATTTACTACTCACTCTTTGCTGATTTAGGCATATAATATGCATTAACACTTCATATATATTTTCACTTTTAAATCAATATGCAACATTTATGTAATCAAATAACTGCTCTGGTTGCACACAGACTTTTTAAAAAAAAAAAATTTTGTGGTCAAAGTGAATTACAATTCTCTCACAGTAATATTTGAAGCACATAGTGACAATAAGTGAGGGGCATTCCTACCACCAGGGTTGTCCTGCCCTTCCACCCTTTTTCCCAGTATGTATCCGAGATCTCCCTCCTTTACCTGTATTGTTAGTGCAACTGTTTCCCCCTTGTACAGCTTGTTGTAGATTGGGTATCGATTCTGTTGTCGTCGATTTTAGATTTGGTATTCATGTCTGATTTCCACCAAACGAACATTCAACTGTATGGCCTTGGTACCATCCGGGGGAAGAAGGAAAAAAGAGAAGAAGAAGAAAAAAGGCAAAGAAAAAAAGAGAAAAACTAGGAGTTCTTCTAGATGTAATAAATATCCATTTAGAAGAAGGAAGGGAAAAAAGAAGAAAAAGGTAGTAAAACAAGACCAACCAGAAACAAAAAACAATAAGGGAGTAACAACAAGATTACAAAAAGAATAAACACAGAATAAGCCAAAAACCAAAACCATCAGCTACATAAAAAGAAAAAAAGAAATGAAAAAGAAAAAGAAAAAATAAAAAGAAAACAACAGAATAACAACTTCTTAAAAAAAAAAAAGGTTATATTTCTTCCTTTATGTTGTTCATTTTTTGCATAGGCACGGTAAATACAGGGAAAATTACTGCGGTAATTCCCTTGGCCTAAGAGATACAGGGTTTCTCTGCACTTGAAGCATACTGCCATGGAAACAACTACTGGCTCCATGTTCACTCATTTGCATATCCCAAGGTCTTTTGTGCCAGGAAACTTTCTACTCAGATATGGGTGATTATATCCCACATCTGTATGTAGCTGGAGATCTTGTTATTTGTGTAGGTCATAGGGTGAAGGCTAGGAGTGAGTTTTTCATTATGATTCTAGGAGTTCTGTTCCATCTCTGTTGTTGTAATCAGTCTTCTGTAATGAGTGGTCTTGGTTTTTGTTCAGAATCTAGAACAGAGCCTAGGTATAGTCTTTCCGCATATTTCCAGAAGTTCTGCTCAGTCGCAGTTGTCAAAGTTAGACCTCAGGAATTAGAGATCTTGGTTTTTGTACATATCCTAGGCCGAGGCCTAGTCTAGGAACTTTCTCATTGGTCCCTTGATAGGTTCTGTTCAGTGGATATTTGTCAGTCAGTCTTCTGTAGATAGCAATTTTGGTTTTTGGGCAAAGGATGACATGTCTCCTGGTTGCATCATACATTAGGTACTAAGATGGGGCAACCCTCTCTTAGCTCAAGTTGTTGCTGTTTTCTCAAGTCAGGATGTCATGTTAATACGGTGCACACAGACTTTTTAAATCAACCATATATTTAAAAATAAATAATAATTCTAGAAAAAAATTTTAGTAGACCTTTTAGTTTAATTTTCTTTTGGCATTCTTCTCTAAACATAGTGTTGAGATTTTTTTTTGGGGGGGGGGCACACCCAATGATGCTCAGGGGTTACTCCTGGCTATGTGCTCAGAAATCACTCCTGGCTTGGGGGACCATATGGGACACCCGGGATCGAACCATGGTCCATCCTAGGCTAGCGCTGGCAAGGCAGACTCCTTACTGCTCCACGCCACTGCTTCGGCCTCTAGGTTTATATTTTAATCCTTATCTTTAGTCAAGAATCTGCATGACCTGCATGTTAATATGAAAAAGGATAAAGAAGTGATAGTATGGGACCAGAGAGATAGCATGGAGGTAAGGCGTTTGCATTAGATGCAGAAGGACAGCGGTTCAAATCCCGGCATCCCATATGGTCCCTTGAGCCTGTCGAGGCCAATTTCTGAGCGTAGAGCCAGGAGTAACCCCTGAGCACTGCCGGGTGTGATCCAAAATCCAAAAACACTTAAAAGCTGTTATAATAATTACTATAAAAGTTGATGTATTATTTACTAGATTGCTATAAAAGTTGATTCCTTGCCCAGTTTGAATAGAAATTAGTATTTTAAATAAAAATTCATTACCTCAAAAAGCTTTTGTATCATCACTTTTAAAACACTAAATATTTTAATCACTCTTTTTTATTTAAACAGACATTTATTAGAATATAAAACGGCAAATCTTACACAGTGATATTAAAGGTAGTCAACGGCAAATCTACACAGTGATACTTAAGGTACATGATGACAATAAATGAGGGCCTTTCCACTAGTGTTGTCCTCCCTTCATCCCTATTCCCAAGCATATATCCCTTATCACCCTCCTTTATCCCCAGAATGCTAGTGCATCTAAAAACATATATGTTAACCCTAATGTAAACTTTTTTTTTCCAGTTCCAGATATTTTTACTAGTGGTTTCTTAAAGGTTTGGAGTCAAGGGAACATTGTAAAAACAATATTAATGTGGCAATTATCATTTGCATGGGCCCACCAAAGTATGGAGTTCATGGAAAGGAAAAACTTTTGCCAAAGTACAAGGAGACCCTAACCCTGGAGTTTCTTGACATAAGACCATTTCTAGGCTCCAGGCAAACTAGTTTGTCCAATCCCGGTCATTGTCTGTAGTGCCCAAACTGTTATATTTTTCACAGTCTCTGTTGTTGATCTCACATTTCTGTATAGAAGGTCCTGGCATCTGTATATCCTACAATGAAGTCAGGATGGTGCAGAGCAAAACACTAAATATTTTAAACCAGTACTAACATAATAATACCCCACAACTTTATAACAAAAATATTTTTTAAATGGGCTGGAGTGATAGCACAAAGGGTAGGGCATTTGTTTTGAGCACTGCCAACCAGTTTGGTCCTTGGCATCCCGTTTGGTCCTAGGGGCACTGCCAGGAATGACCTGAGTGCAAAGCCAGGATTAACCCCTGAGCAATGGCAGTGTGACTCAAAAAAAAAAAAAAAAAAAAAAAAGATTTAAAATGCAACTACAGGGGCCCGGGAGATAGCATGGAGGTAAGGTGTTTGCCTTTCATGCCAAAGGTCATCGTTTCGAATCCCGGTGCCC
>PVKC010006334.1:0-10075 GCA_004027635.1 Crocidura indochinensis | reverse complement strand
AAAATGTCACTGTCAGTTATGTTTTGTTCTTCTTGGAAGCACAGAAAGTTAAATCTGTCTTTAAGGATATACTGATTAAGTATTTTAAATGTTGGCATCAGGGCAGCGTAAGCAATTTGAAAATGAAAGATGAGAACTAAGAATTCAATTCAGAATAATCGGTCCCCTCAGTTACTAAAGGATGGGCTCATCTAGTCACAATTATAATATTTCCCATAGAGGATCATCTGCCAGTCTTTCAACAAGACACAAAAATAGATTTTAATTCTGATGGGAAAAAAATAACTTTACTTGTTTTTCCAAAACAAGGTGTAAAAGGAAAATGCTGTAACAGCAGCCACTGGTGGGAGGGTTTGAAGTTAAAATGAGAGTAAAACAAGCATAAAACATTTTATCTGGTGCGCTTTTCTAAACATAACATTTTCTTCAACACATTTCTATTTATTTAAAAGACAAATACAGAAGATACTGGTTTTTTTCCTGTATGCATTAAACATCCTTTCATCAGAAAAAACAGATGTTGGCACAACGGCGATCTATTGGTAAACAGATTAGCTATAAGGAAATTACAAATCTGCAATGGACTAACAAAGAATTAGCATTGATGTTTAGTCTAAAAAGCTTACACATGACTTTACCACTGTAATCTGTTTGGAATACTTGAGGTAGGGCATTTCTGGTCAAAATTTCCTAGATTCGTATATGACTGAAATTATAGAGCACAGACTTTGCATATGTGAGGCCCCACATTTGTTTCCTCCAAGACCACACATCTCCCAGAATTTGAGTATATTCTGTGGTGTCTAATCATCCTAGGCTAGAGTTCTGCAAAGAAAGAATATACACTAAAAACAGTCACAGAGACAGTGTGTGGCCAACCCATGCAAACAGTGGCCACATGCATGATGCCTGGATACCCCCTTTCCCACTTTAATGCTGGATGCGCACCGGGACTCTCTCCACTTTTAAAGTAGCCCGTGCTCCCTCTTGAGCATGTTGCTCACTCTTTCTCATTCCCTCCCCCTTCCTCCAAATTTCTAAATAAAATTGATTTTTACTTCAAAAAAAAATCATATGGAAACACAAAGTTATTGCATTATTTTGGGGGTCAATATCTAACTTTGAAATTTAGTAAAACTAAAATGAAATATCTGATTTAGGTCTGAAGCATAGCCAGAGCTTTTAATTTTTTCCTAAGTTTAGAACTAATCTAAAATGTTAAGAATCCTCTGAAATACTTGAGAACAGTAAACTTTAATGATGTAAAACAGAGCTTCATGACAATGAAAGGGGGGAATCCACATCGAGATATTTTAATATTCCAATCATCTGGACCAAAGTGTGATATTCTGATCAAATAAGAAAACTTTCTAAGAAGAGGAAAACATATAAGCAGTCATTTATCAAATCATTCCTGATGTCAATTCAACTGTATTCCTATAACTATAAATATATGATAGTCATCATTTATTCCTATTTCTACAAGTATATCCAGACAAAACATTGCTAAAATTTTTGTAGTATGAAATAAGAAAAAATTATCTAATAGAAAACAAGCAAGATTGCTACAATAAAAACCTATGTAACAGAAATCAAATAAATAGAAGTAAACATTTCTCATAAATTAGAAATCAGCATGCTTCTAGTGTTCCTCAAACATAATTCCAATCAGTTTGGTAGATAGTAGCAAGCTCATTCTGAAATTTATACGTAAACATCGATGACCAAGAATATTCAAAGCAATTTCCAGGGAAGAAAAAAAAAAAGAAAAAATAATGTGCCCCATCTACTTTCAAGACGATTAAGCAGTAATATACTTTCTTAGTACCTTAAAACTAATTACATTTGGAGGAGCTCAAGACATAGTAGAGCAGGTATGGTGCTTGCTTTGAACCTGGTCAACTAAGATTCAATTCCTGGCATACCCCTCATAAAAGCCAAGACCAAGTCCTATGTATTACCAAGTGTGCTTATACAAAAGAATTATATTTTGTTCTCTATTGCTTTATTAAAATAAACTTTACCCATATATTTAACAGCATTTCTTGCTTAGGGGAGTCTTTCCGGAAAAATCAGGGGAGTTGTCTTAAGTACGCTCAAAATAGCAACCTACTCCTACGTTTAAAAAGAATATTTAAGGGGCCCGGGAGATAGCATGGAGGCGTTTGCCTTTCATACAAAAGGTCATCGGTTCGAATCCTGGTGCCCCATATGGTCCCCTGTGCCTGCCAGGAGCAATTTCTGAGCATGGAGCCAGGAGTAACCCCTGAGCGCTGCCAGGTGTGACCCAAAAACCAAAAAAAAAAAAAAAAAAAAGAATATTTAATATTAGGATCTCTGAAATGATGGATGAGGATCAAATAAAGTAAGTTATATGCTTGAGAATAGAACCCAGACCTACATGACATTTTGGTGCTTCTTGTGTAGTTACAAAGATAAGTGGTCCAGTTTGAGAATGCAGCTGAGTGGACTAAGTGTGCCTTGCCCCTACAAAAAATGATTTTTTTTAAAGTTCTAAAAACCGAAGTACAGGTTTGAGCAAGAAAAGACAGTAAGTAAACTACAACTACTAACTAACTAGCATCAGCTCTTTCTCCAAAACTTTTTCTGGATTACAAGTTCCCATGAATTCTCATTTCTTAACAGCCTGGTGCAGTACTTATGTAATTTTCTTAGAACATTCCCTGAACTCACCAAAACCACCACCACCACTTGTCATTCCTTCAGTCTCATTTCACACTCTTTAGGATCCATTCCCACACTTACTCCCATAATTTTTATATCGATAAAACCATTATAATGACAAAAACCACCCCCTTCTTTTAGTGTATATCACAACTCTTCATAGTTTAAGCTTTACCTTTTCTTCAGAGACCTGTCTGGATCTGTCTAGACTGATTAAAGTTCTAGAAAGAATGTTTCCAAAGTAATTTGATTTACTGTCCTCCTTAAAAAAAAATCATAACCTCCTTATTGCACTTATGGCTATTACCACCCTGCTAGGATCCTATAGGCCCCTTGAAAGAGGTATCAGCCATTTGGAAAACAGGTAAACACTGTTCTAGAAGAAATGGAAAATGAACTGAAAAGAACTAACCAGAGGAAGATTAGCAATCTAATGTATGAAGAACCATTTTAAGACTGGCTTACTGGCTCTTCAGGTCAAGGAGTCTTACCTCCTAGGAAGAGGTGAAAGGTAGCTTCTATAATAGAAGGTTGAATAAAATTTAGAGACTGAAGGTTCATCAAATTCTGCCCTTATGTATCAATGCCAATTGTCAAGGTCCTTATCCTTCTCTCAAGGCTGAAAATTCAATAGTATAACTCCAGAACAGTCTTTTAGTTACAAAATCTACATGATTTGTACTCCTGCAACATACACAAAAATGTGAGTCAACATTTCCTCAATAAAAATAACCTCAAAAGAGAAAGTCAAAAATAAAAGAAAAAAAAAACACAGCTCAGAGGTAAAGTGATAGCACAGCAGTCGGGTGTTAGCCTTGCACATGGAAGAAAAATTGCTAAGCACGGGAAGACTTGGGTTTGATCCCCGACATCCCATATGATCCCCCAAGCCTGCCAGGAGTGATTTCTTAGCACAGAAACAGGAGTAACCTGAACACTGATGTGGCCAAAACAAACAAACAAAAAATTCAAATATAGGGCAAAGTATTAGTATAGTGATTATGGGTTTGATCCCTGGCACTCCAAATGGTCCCCTGACCCACTGTCAGGAGTGATGTCTAAACACAAAGCCAGGAGTCAACCATGAGGACAGCCAGGTGTGGCTCAAAAAAATCTTTTTTCAAATATATCACAGGTGGCAACTCTGAATACCAGCTGGTCAGAAAATAGACACTCAAAGAGAGCAGAGTGGACTGTATAGATCCTTTCAAACAATGAAGCTCAGAAGCTAAGGGCAATGTCCCTCACCTTAGCATGCGCCCAAAGTATATTTTGTCCACAGGAATATATCTCAATGGAATTCAGAGAACCCCAAAATTTTCAAAGACTAATGTCTTCCAATTTATATTTGAAATATTTAATCTACTGTGAGAGGCAGAAAAATTGCTAAGCAACAAATCCAATCTCCCATGCCACCCATATGCAAGAAAACTAGATCCCAGTAATTATGGAACTTGTGATCTCCTTGCGACAATAGAGGGTGCAAGCTCTGAGGAACCATATTCAGGTATGTATGTGAGCCTCACAACTCAAGTGTATGAAATCTGGTGAGCACAGGTGCAAGCACCCTAAAGAAAAATTCATAACAACCACCCCCCCCAGCAACTACAACAACCAAATGTATGTAAAACACTCATTACTGCCACAATATAAACAGATGAGAATTCAAAGAGGAATTTAAAAATACATATTTAAGGGGCCGTAGAGATAGCATGGAGGTAGGGCATTTGCCTTGCATACAGAAGGATGGTGGTTCGAATCCCAGCATCCCATTTGGTCCCCAGAGCCTGCCAGGAGTGATTTCTGAGCGTAGAACCAGAAGTAACCCTGAGTGCTGCTGAGTGTGACGCAAAAACAAACAAACAGACAAAAAAAAATATATATATATATATATATATTTAATATACCTCGAAAGAATAGAAGGAACAATAATATGGTTCAAGTAACAAAGCACATACCTTAAATGTAAAAACTTGAGTTAAATCACTAACACCACATCCACTTTTGCCCCATCCAAGCACAAACAAGAGCCCCTTGTGATTTTTTTCCCCCCCTTCGGTTTTTGGGCCACACCCGGCAGTGCTCAGGGGTTACTCCTGGCTGTCTGCTCAGAAATAGCTCCTGGTAGGCACGGGGGACCATATGGGGCACTGGGATTCGAACCAACCACCTTTGGTCCTGAGTCGGCTGCTTGCAAGGCAAACTCCGCTGTGCTATCTCTCCAGGCCCCCCTTGTGACTCTCTAACCAGCACTGGAACTCAGACTTAATAGAGCAGTGGCACAAAAGTATGTCCCATTTTCTCATTTTAAGATACAAATATCAAAAACAGCCTGTTTAGGTACCATCACTCTATGTTGATATGCTGAGGATGAGGAAAGGCAAGTGAAGAGGGACTACACACACCCAGAGAACTGTTTATGGAACTACATCCAAGGAATTCAATCTATATCTACACTTGTCTTAAAAGATGAGATTCTGGGCTTAGATATGTAAAATACCTGATACCTGAGTGCCTTGGGAAATACATTAAGTACTGGTGGCAAAAAGACAGAGTAGTCACAGCTAGCTTCCTCCTGTTAGTTAGTTAGTTAGTTATTCCAGCTCATTTGGTTCTCCACCTACATTGTATCCCAATAATTAGCACAGCCAGTACTAGACAGAAACAATCACAGGACTGCACCCAAGAGTACGTTATTAGAGACTGTTGCTTCCCTCTTCAGTGCTCTCCTGTCTTCTTATTCTTTCAGATCTTTCTAAGAATGCCATGCCATGAACAGCTCTATGGAGAGGCTCATGTAATAAAGGATGCTTTCTATCATCAGTCCCATGAATGAGTTTAGAACTAGATCCTCCAGATCTGGTCAAAGTACAGATATCTAGAGGCCGTTGTTGGTAATGTAACTAACAACCTCATGAAAGAATCACTTTCTGTTCCTAAGCTCTTGGCCCTAATCAAGTAAAATAAAGTTTTCATTTTCAGTTGCAAATTAGGTAAATCATTTGTTGCACAGCAATATACAAGATATATTTAAGTTCCCAATGAACTGGTGGACATGGCTTAACCTCCCAGATTTATTCACTCTCATCAGTGAATTGCTTCCTGTCCTCCCAATTCAGCAAAATTTCATTTGCAGTATAAGAAAGGAGCTTCCTTTGATTTCAGCAAAAACAAAAAAATACATTTTGTAACTGTTGTTGAATTTAAAAATGTGGAAAAATTAGCCTACATGACTCAATATTTTCAGTATTTTAAGAGATTCTTTCTTCAATGAGAAAGAGAAAAACCTTACATTTTTAATTAGGACATTTTAAAAAACAAACACATATGCTTATTTGGATAAAATAGTTATACATGTTTCTTACTGTGGAAAAACATTCATTCGGAATAAAGTTGTTTTAAATGGTTCAAATTAAATAATAAAATGAAATGTCTAGTAATATTCTCTACATTATAAAAGTTTTGGGGCTGGAGAGATAGCATGGAAGTAAGGCATTTGTCTTTCATGCAGAAGGTCATTGGTTCAAATCCTGGCATCCCATATGGTCCCCCATGCCTGCCAGGAGCAATTTCTGAGTGGAGCCAGGAATAATCCCTGCGTACTGCCAAGTGTGACCCAAAAATCAAAAAAAAAAAAAAAAAGAAAGTAAATAAATAAAAATAAAAGTTTCACCATTACAATCATATAATTTAAAGCAAAACATTACTTATAATAATAAAACTCTATTCCCAACTATATGTCAAATACTTTAACACAAATTAATTTGCCAAATTAGTTACCAAGAGAAAGTAGGCAAAACTCTAAAGAAACAAACTATAACCAAAATGTTTTAAGGCTGGAGGGAAGAGTTTCAAAATGGTCTCCAAGGAAATTAATTTTGTCAGATCCTAGAATTAAACTAGAGCTATCTTATTTATAAAGATCAGGCCAGAATCCAGTCTACAGAAATTTTCTACTACCTTGACAGTTGCTTATTGGAGATATTGGGACAAAAAATATTTTCTTTTATTCTATCTATAGTATCACATGAGCTCAACCTGGATTTAATCCCCAACACTCTATATAGGTGGTCTTTTTTTGTTTGTTTTGTTTTGTTTTGTTTTGGAGCCAAACCCAGCGGTGCTCAGGGGTTACTCCTGGCTATCTGCTCAGAAACAGCTCCTGGCAGGCACCGAACCAACCACCTTAGGTCCTGGGTCAGCGGCTTGCAAGGCAAATGCCACTGTGCCATCTCTCCAGCCCCAGGTCCTCAAACTTTTTAAACAGGGGGCCAGTTCACTGTCCCTCAGACCATTGGAGGGCTGGACTATAGTAAAAACAAAAACTATGAACAAATTCCTATGCACACTGTATATATCTTGTTTTGATTTGAAGAAACAAAATGGGAACAAAAACAGTATGTGGCTGTAGTTTGGGGACCACTGCATGGTCCGCAGAAACACTACCAGGAGAGATCCCTGAGGGCAGAGTCACAAGTACAAAATTACAATTTCCTCAACTTTGCTATTTTTTTTGAAACACTGAAGGAAAATTAGGCTGAATCTTCTTAAAGCATATTCATTTTATATAATCTTAATAGTCCCTTCCTTAAAGTTCCATGTGCCATCTTTTTCCCCCTAAGTCACTTCAAATGATACATGATTCTCAAATTCTCAATGAGTCATTTCTAATCATTTTCTTCCTCAAAGTATTTTAAGTTTCAGATGATTCATCTTTATAAAGGGTCTTGACAAAATGAGTTCATCAAATTCTAAACATTCCTCTATTGAAGCAAGAGACATCCAATCAATGCTTTGAAAAATAATATATCAGCTAATAGCTAGTTTTCTAATATCTTCAGGCTGCAAAAAATAAAATACCTGAAGTTTTATTTTCTCAGTCTCAAAGGCTAAAAATCCCAGATCAAAGTCTGGTGTTTGATTTTACGCATGCATTTGGTTCCTACCTTGTTACTATGCTATGTCCTTACATGGTAGAAAGAACAAACATAAAAGGTCTCTGGTGTTCTTAAAATTACACTCATCCATTCAAATAGAGGTCCTTTCCTTAAAACTTCATTAAACCTTATTGTCTTATTGACTTTCTTGGAAGTTAACTGTGACTTATTTGGAGTTGGAATGATAGTACATTGGGCAGGGTATCTATCTAGCAAGTAGCCAACCTGGTATCCTATATGATTCTCAAATACCAACAAGAAAGTTTCCTGAGTGCAGAGGTAGGAATAACCCCTGCGCATTGCCAGATTGTGCCCCCCCAAAAAAAAACAAACAAACAGAAACTTCAACCCTATGAATGTAACTATGGAAACACTCTCAATCCATAAAAAAATATTTGAAATCCCTAGAAAGTATTCAAAAGGGACCATATCATTTTAAATATCTTCTATTATATTGTTCTTTGATACTCTTCTGAATATCCTCTAATCTTATATTACTTTAAAATCATCAGTTCAGTTGAACCTGCTATCAAAGATTCACAATAAAAGATAGGATGCATGCTGGGAACAGGGACAGAGGGAGGACAACACACGTGGTGGGAATGCCCCTCGTTCATTGTCTTTAATATTACTGTGAAAGATTTGTAATTCATTTTTACCACAATAAAAGTGTAAAAAAAAAGATAGGCGGCTGGACCGTGGTTTGATCCCCTGGTGTCCCATATGGTCCCCCAAGCCAGGAGCGATTTCTGAGTGCATAGCCAGGAGTAACCCCTGAGAGTCAACCAGGTATGGCCCAAAAACAAAAAAAAGAAAAAAGGATAGGCCAAGGATGAGGAAATCTCTGAACCACAAAACTAGAGGGTGACAGACAATTCACACAAGGGCCCACTTCCATTTTTCATAGCAATTACAAGTTCAGAGGATAGAGTTCTTAAATTTGCTAGAAGGACTTATAGAATTCACAGAACTATTATCTTCCTGGAGTTTGCTTATTAGAAAGGATATAGATTAATGTAAGGGAAGAAAGGAAGTACAAAGATAGCTCAGAAAGAGTACCAACCATGGAGGGGCTCTGATATCTTCTGCCTCAACTGTGGATCTACAAACATGTTAATATATATATGTCTCATAATATATATACACAGAAGGTTACCCACAGGAAAATTCAAAGATGTGTTGTTCAGAGTTTACTGAGCATTATGTAGGGCATGCCTACATAATGACATGATTGACTTATTGACTGACCTTATTATGAACTATCTCAGTTTTCAGGTAAACTGATACCTCTACCCTAGTTTCTGGCAGCCCCACTCTGAGACTACCTGTGAGCAGCTAGCCCTCACTAGAGCTCACACTGTGAGAGAATGTGAGATCTCTACCTCCTAAAATGTTAATCCCAAAGTTGAGAGAATCACCTGGGCAAAACAGAGTAGATCTTAGAATATGAAAGGACAGCAAAAAATAGAAGTTTAGGGTCTCCTAGATGTAGAGGTCAATAAAGCAAAAATGAGAAGAGAAAGCAACTGTCAGTGCCTGCTGATTGGTTGTGTAAAATACCTAGTCTCTGTTCTTAATTTACCCATTGTATTCTGATGTACTAATTGTTCTTAAAGTCTCTGTCAACTTAAACAACAACTGTTAAGTGAAACAATAACTGTTGGAAATCAGAAATGTGGAGTAATATTTTATAAATAAATAGCCAGTCTATGTATATTATATATAATATATATTATAACTGTGCATAATATATATATTATAACTGTGCATGCATCCCTAAAGCTTTCACAGTATAAGTGTGCTTGTGCCTCATTCTCTGTGACTGATAACACTCTGCCCCATGCACTATGGTCAAAGGTGCAAATCCAATTGGCTTTAGACAAAAGAAAGTGATCCAAGGCCCCTATGCAAACAGATACTAGAGACTGCCCCCCAGAAGCAAGATATCATCAGTCAGATCTTCTTTTGGGGTATGGTTCAATTCTTTATAGGAAACTTGAAACCACTCAGTCCAGTTTATTGTCTACAGCCAGGCCAAGGTCTTCAGGGAAATAGGCAAATCTCTCTTCCCATATCATATACCTGCCCTCACCACCATGACATGGTACGTAGCTCCATCTCCAATTCTATCTTTCATTACAAATTGACTTCCTGGGCCCGGAGAGATAGCACAGTGGCATTTGCCTTGCAAGCAGCCGATCCAGTGCCACAGGTGGTTGGTTCGAATCCCAGTGTCCCATATGGTCATATGGTCCCCTGTGCCTGCCAGGAGCTATTTCTGAGCAGACAGCCAGGAGTAACCCCTGAGCACCGCTGGGTGTGGCCCAAAATCAAACACACACACACACACACACACACACACACACAAATTAACTTCCTGCTTTAGTAATTCCAAGTTCGTTTTTGCTTTTACAATTCTTTATTTCTCAGTATTGCCTTTCCATTTTTTTGTT
>PVKC010006333.1:0-31342 GCA_004027635.1 Crocidura indochinensis | reverse complement strand
TCTCTTTCTTTCTCTCTCTCTCTCTCTCTCTCCCTCTCTCTCTCTCTCTCTCTCTCTCTCTCTCTCTCTCTCTCTCTCTCTCTCTCTCTCTCTCTCTCTCCCTGTACCTTGAAGGTATCAGATTTCTCTACCTGCCACTTCATATGCTAATTCTAGCTCTGATCTCATTGGTTCAATCCCTCTTCCTTTCTCCCTGGCTACGCCCCAAGAACCTGGCTATTTAAGGCCAACCCAGATAATAAAGTCTCTCTGGACCTTTCCTTACCACCCATCACACCATGTAATTCTATGTGGTTTCATTTATTTCTCATAATTCATATTTCATATTTCGTCTGATTTGTGTTCCCCTTTGAATCCCAGTGGTAAAAATTAATACCCACTAAGGTTTTTGTTTTAGGGACTTTTGATCATAATTTATGAATTAAAAATCCGCAACAAGTGTGACTTCTCTCACACCAATATAAAATTACTTGTTTTTATGAATCCACCTTCTCCATTTCAGGTTTTTACCAGCATGGAACAAACAAGAGCATTAGGGAGTGGAGTGTCTCACTGCAATTGAATGCTTTTTCTTCTAGGAAGGAATTCATTTCTATTCAAAGCCCATTGGACAAATCCTGTCATATAATCCTTTTCCATGACATAGTGTAAGAAAAAGAACATCATACTTAACACTAAATAGGGAGAAAAACACATTATACTTGCCAATATTTTCATGGATTTATAAAAAAATCAACTTAATATTCATTCTCTTTCCAATAAGTATTCTTAATATAATTATTATCTGGAATATTCAATTTGTATTATTTATTCCTCTTTATTTTTTTTTTTGTTTACACATCAGCAGTACTCAGGGGTCACTCTTGGCTTTGTGCTCAGGTATCACTCTTGTTGGGCTTGGGCTATTAGATGTCAGGATCCAAGCCAGGTGGACAGTTTGCAAGGCAAACTCCCTACCTATTGTGCTACACTCCAGCCCTGGAGTTTTTCTTTTCTATATTTTTAATTATTAAATACATTCTGTGATGTTAATTCCTGCCAAAGCTTAGGAATAGAAGGTGTTTAGGGACTTCAATATTTTATTTTTTTTCTGAGCTATGGGTGAGTACATAGGGTTGGGTCCTTTTCCTTTCATATACTGAATCCATATTTTATCTCCAGAACCATATATGGGTCCCCAGAGTGCTGCCAGGAGTAAATACTGCCATAGAATCAGGAGTAAGCCCTCATGATCACATGGTATAGCAAACTATTATTATCGTTCTTATTATGGAAATATTGAACATACTTTAAATAAAGTGTCCTATAGATTGTTCTATGGCTATCTCACTAGGAACTTGCACATTTGAGGTGTTAGTGTGTTTGTTGAGGGTTGATTTGTATGACCATTTTACTTTCTTTTATAGAATCTCCTTTTATCTGGCATTATCCTGTTTCAAAACTATGAAAAAATAATTTTTTGCACTTTTCTCCTTGATTTTGTGTAATTACTGTTATTATATATTGCCTTATTAGTGAACAACAGTCACTTGATTCATAAACTTTTTTATTTTGACATTGAACTTACGATTTTTATTGCTTGCAAAAAATAGGTATATAGCGATTTAAAATTGTGATGTTACAAAATATTAAATGTAAATAATATACAACTCCCACAGCTTAGATAAAATGAATATTGCATTTAAATGTAATATGCAGTATTTGACTATATGACTACATTAGCATTAAATGGGGATAAGACAATGAAGATATAACAAAAATATGTCTGTCAGTTTTATAACTATCTTCTGTATTATTTTATAAGAATATGTTAATTATTATGCCTGAAGTGCCATCTATATTGGTTACTTTAGAAATATGCACTTATTTTTCAATGTAAATAAAGCAAATATTTCAGTTGCATTTTTCTAATATGACTTACAATGTGTTCTCTAAATATGAATAACATAATTTGTTTTTGATAGAGCTCAAGACAATCATTTCCTCTTATCAATAAATTTAAAAATGTAAATATATTTTTGAATTATGCATTTGTAAATTAATTCACTGAACTTATGTATAATGTAATGTACTTACATAGTATTCAGAAAATATAATATGTGGATGAAATGGTAGGGAAAAAGAAGAAGAGAATGTTGATAGGATAATCAAAAAAGGAGCAGAGGATGTAATAAAACTACAATAAAGAAAACTTTAAAGGTTATATGAAAATTCAGACTTTAAAAATAGCATTATATATTTGCTTTTTAAAAAATGCATTCTAATCAGAATGAAATCCATTTTCTCCAGATTCCAGTAAGAAATGAAGTTTACCCAAAATGTGTATACTCAAATCTATGAATATTATGCCTCTTTCATTTGATTACGGTCACACTTCATAATACTTTTGGATATTCCATACTGACTAAACAAAGTGTGTTATCTTCTAGCCTTTATCTATCATGTTGTTCAATGGAAATTTTTATCAGATATTTTATTTGGAAATATATATTCTTTAGTAATTATCTAATTCTTAGCCTTTAGGTATGATCAACATAGTATGCTGATATGATATTGCGCTTCATAAAATCTTTTCTAAAATGGTAAAATATGTATTAGAATTTTTTTTTGTTTTGGGGGTTTTTAATTCTGCTAAATTCTGGAGTAACAATAAGTCACCTTAGAAAATAATGGCAATGTAATTAAATTGCTAAGAAATAGATTTGAGACTAAGCTATCATGGAACAATTGCATGAGCAAATTGCCCAGGCTTTTTTTTTTTTTTACCTATTAATTCTATTATAATTTGCCAAGAATTTAGTGTTTGCATGTAATACACACTCATTATCTCACAGATTTTTATGCCAGAGTCTGGCTGAATATTTTAATTTTTCTGTTTTAAAGCCTCACAAAATCAAAATGCCAGTAGAGTAGAAAGCTATTTGATACGTTCTATGAAATAATAATTCACTTTGATTCATTCAGCTTTCTGGCTAAATCTAGATGCGCATAATTATAATTTCATTCTAGTTCTAGATCCTGCACTCACTCTCATTTGCTAGATTATATTATTTGATATATGGTCTGTCTCATTTTCAAGGACAACACAGAGAGCCTTCTTCATGCTATATTCATTGCAATCTCATTTTTCCCTTCATTATATTGCTCAGACTCAGTAGAGAAGTATAGATAATTTAAAGGTTCGTGGAATATGATCTAGCACAATATAATGAAAAAAGGTAATTTTCTAAGATCAAGAATTGTAATCTCAATCACCTTTATAAAATTCCTCTTGTATTATAACCTAACATCTTCACAATCTTCGGGGAGTAGTGAGTGGATTCTTTAGGAGTTGGGCTTCGCTATCTTTGAAGGATATATGCAAAGTTAGTGGAAATGTCAAAATGAACCATTACTGAGTAAGATGGAAACTAAAAAAGCAAGACACACCTGAAATTTGAGTCCAATTATATTGCTTCAAATAGATTATCGAATTATATACAAATATGATGTTTCTGAGATACAAATAAATTAACGGAATAAAATAAATTCATTCTGCTTTTTAGGTTTATTAATTAAAGTATTATAAATGCCATGAGATGATCAAATACTAGCTTTTCATTGTAGATATGTGGAAAGTATTTTCTAGAATAAATTCCTCCATTAAGATTTATTAGAATATAAGTTAGAATAACTGTGATAGAGTTGTATTAGAGAACTTATACATATATGAAAATAACATTTCTGTTGGATTTATTATATTTTTTAGCAAGTGAGTAAAAATGATATCTTTGCTCAATATATTTAGGGAGTTGAGTATGCTGATTTCTTTTCAAGTTTCTTTTCAAGCTAAAAAGTTTCCCCAGATTTCTTTAAGAAAAGCAACCATCAACTGTTGTGTTTTTTTGTTGTTCTTGTTGTTTTTTAAGACCAATAGAGTTAAAAGGACACTGAATCTGGCCAGTTCAGGGTTGTTCTAATTGACTTTTCATGGTATTTTCTGGTATTCCTCATTATAAAAAGTGGTAATTATGACCCTTTACCAGATGTTAAATGCCAAACTATCTATAAATTCATCTTGTCGTACTGAGACACTGCTGTATTCTTCACTTGTTTATTTTAGGGAGTTCATAAACACAGCTTGGCTTATTTATTAGAGTTCAAAAACCTGGCAAAGTACATCACTGCAGCTCTCTTTCATCTGCTGTCTTGACATGAAGATCAGTGACCCTTTTTGAATGACAGAGATTTTGACAGCTTAATTTCTGTGTCATGTGTTGCTAAGGTAACACTATTTTTGTGAATTCCACATTTAATAAATCCTTAAGAAATGTCTTCCTTTTTTTAACATTGCAAGCTATTTAATGTTAAAGTTAAAAGATATTTATTCTGCTGTTCTCACTCCATTCACTGAGTTACCTATTATGTTTGGCTATTGTCCTCTTTTATAGGGTACCTTATTCAACTGGATAGAGATAAAATTTTAAATTGAATTAAGATGGAAGAAAACAATATATATCAAGGAGTCAAACATTGAAGAACCTTCCTGATAATTAGATGCATTTCTGAGATAAACAAGATACAATGAGTTTCTTTCTTTAAACATTTAGTTGCAGTTTAATAAGTAGATTACATTTTGATGTACAAAATTCATATACTTTAACAACAGCTACATTTGGGTGCATTTTAATAAAAGATAAAATGTTGGAAGTTAATTGTTTTATATTATATGCCACTATCAGCATAATCAGAAGCTGGTTGTAGGTAATGAATGAAAAATTCACTCAAGGATATGTAAATTGTTTTTGAGACAGACCTCTTCAGGGGATTTATTTTTTCTTGTAATGTACGTCGTATAGCTATTATAATGTTGCCATTATATATTTCATGTAAGAATGCATATGTACCACCATCAAAAAACCCCAGAACAAATGTTTGTTCCTTTCTAACCTGCCTCTTCCTTTTTTTCAACCCAAGCACTTTGCCTAGTACTTGCTAATCTCCGTTCTTCTGTTGAAGGTCAAAGGCTCATCATCGGTCAATTTTTTTTAACATTTTATCTCTATAAACTACAAATAAAATCATCTTGTATTTATTCTTCTCCTGTGACTTATGCCATTTAATATAATCTTCTAATTAGAGATGCCCTAGCCATAGCAAATTTCAAGATTTCTTTTTATTTTTCCTTAAAGACTCAATCATACAGTTTTCAAGATCTGCTTTAGATTTGATTTTGCATTTTCATTAAAAAATGTGATTTAAAAATCCTCAAAATTGATGCTAGAGATATGGTGCACTAAATAGGGTTTTGAGTTGCATATGTATGAGTGTGATTTTATTCTTGACAACATATATGATCACCTGGGTACCACCAAGAGTGATCCCAAGCACAGAGCTAACTACATCCTGAGCACAACTTGGTGTTTACTGCTGGTTAGCATGAAACTTGATAGATCTGAACTGAATTCTCTAATAAGTTTTATAAACAGTTATCCAGGTATCATCTTTTTTGTGTGTGTGACTTTCTGGTACTCAGCCCCTCTTTTAATTTTACATTTAGACTAAGTCTTTTGCTGTCCAATTGTATAGTGATCATGGATCATGCTCAGATGCTAGAAGACTCGTGATGCTCCTAGAAGTTTTGGCACTCAAAGACCTTCCGACCTATCCGTGTTAAAAATAAGAAAGTTAACTTGATCATAAACGTCTTGCCAAAATTATCTCACTTTTCATTTAAATTTATTAAGCTAACTTGGAATCATTGATATCATGTGAGAGTAGGTATAATCAATCACATTCACAGGTTCTGATACTATCCAGTAGAAAATTTTATGCTAACTTTATACAGGGGGAGCCCACCATCATGGGTGTCATTTCAAGATTCTATTTACACAAGGTAAGCTGTGTATTTTCAAATACAAATTATTTCTATTTATAGAATGAACAGTTGAAAACACTTTTATTTGATGTGGTGAATATCATTCACAAAAATATTCTAGGGGCCAAAAAGATAGTACAGCAGGTAGGCCACTTGCTTTGCACAGGCCCCACCCCTCAGTTTATATCCCCAGCATCACAATTGGTATTTGAGCCATCAAGAGTTATTCCTAAGTGCAGAGTCGAAATAACCCCTGAGCATTACCGGATGTTTCCCCAAATCAAAACAAAAATATTCTATAATTTTTGTAATGCATAATATCCTTAGGTGAATGTCGTTTTATTTTTATACTAATGACATAAATATATTATTTGGATATATCTAATTTTCTATTTATATACCAGAAGTTAGTCTCATAAGTTAGATACGTAATTCAAACTGTTATTAAACACATTAAATAAATATCTCTATGATTACATATGTTATAGTTATATAGTGATTTAGATATGTTTAAATGAATTACCTTATACAATTTTGAAAATTAATATATATGTATTACTAAGAAATATTTTACTTTAAAATTTAAAATTTTATAAAATATATTTTATGTGAAACAAATATAAAGGGATTAAATCAAGTAAGAAATATCCAAGGAATAGAAATTTTAAGAATTTTATCGAAGTGTGATGAGCTGCTGAAAAAAGTAATTTATTCGGCATGTAAATTCAGGGAGATTTATGAGATGACAGTAAACATCATATGAGAAATTAATCACCTGTTATAGGCAGTGAACAGCATTATCATAAGTATTCAGAATGTACTTATATCTCTGGTTATCAAATTTGGAAGTAAATTACCCATCAAACATAAAGTGCCCAAATGGACTATAAATTCAGTCATAAAATATTAAAATAAACCCAAATCTGTGTAAATATTATCTATAAGAATATTTTGGTCAGGATATCAATGGAAGCTATATTAACACAGATGTAAAACTTGGAATCCATAAGCACTATGACATAAAACACATAGATCTATTTCTTAAAACTGTAACCAAAAATGCAGAATCACAGATTAAGCTGATTTATCAGCAAATAAACTTAGACTCAATATATTGAAATATAGTATGCTTTCTAGCTTCAATTATTTTTCAATCTTCATTATTGTTAGATAATATCACATAGTTTGATTTAGATTTATAAATCTGTTCTAAATATCTTTGTTTTTAATATGTGTACAGATCACATTTTGTTCATTGGCTGTTAAAAAAGTTTTTGTTGAAAAGACTGAAAAAGACATTGTAATTATCTATGATCTGGCCTGAAAGTATCATAGCAACTTGACCTGGAGGCAGTCTGTTGCCATTTAAGAGAAAATTCAGTAAAATATGCATGAATTTAGTATAAAATATAAAGAAGCTAATATGTTTTATGAGAGGTCATGACACTTGCCTTGCAAACAGCAGGCACCAGTTACATTCCCAGTACCATAGTTGGTCCCTTGAGTATCAACAGCAATAATCTATGAACAGAGCACTGAGTCAGAAATAAACCCTTAGCACAGCAAGCATTGCAAGGCATAGTTCGAAAACAATTTACTTATATATTCACTTTATTATTGCTATTTTTATTATTGCTATTTATTATAATGAGACAGTCCAAAAACCAATATATACTTATACATGCAATATGCTTATATATGTATTTTATTATTTCTATTTTGCTAAACAACAAATAATGTTTCATAAAATAAATGTTTTCTTACTATTAATTGGTTTCCTAGACATAGAGAGAATTACATATTCAGTTTGTGTAAATCTACAGGTTTCTAATGAAAAATTTTCTAACTGAAAATTAATGAGACAAAATCATAACAGCTGAAAAATTATTTCAAGTATTATTTCTGCCTATGACTGGAGATGAACAAAAGGAACACAACAAAATATCCAGGATATCTTATTTGTGGATATGATTTTAATTTCTTTTTTTTTCTAGGTTTTTTTTTTTTTTTTTGGTTTTTGGGTCACACCCGGCAGTGCTCAGGGGTTACTCCTGGCTCCATGCTCAGAAATTGCTCCTGGCAGGCACGGGGGACCATATGGGGCACCGGGATTCGAACCGATGACCTTTTGCATGAAAGGCAAACGCCCTACCTCCATGCTATCTCCCGGGCCCCATGATTTTAATTTCTTATAGCAAATGTTAAAACATATTTATTTTATACCAGAGCCATGTTATCTATGTTTAATAAATCTATAAATTCTCCATGAGAATCAAAGAATCCATTGTTGAGTCATGCAGAAAAACTGATTAATTTTTCGAGTAGAAAGCTGTGGTATAAAGAATAAAAATTGCTAATGGTTATTTTAGTCTTATCATTTATAAAATGTTCCAATTAAATTTATGTGCAAATAAACATATTACAAATAAAATATTAAAGCAATAGTTATTATGCTGCGAATATTAATTTTTTAATCTAAGTATCAGATAAATGATCTAATCTTAAACTGTTGATGTAAGGAGCACATGGAGCCACAGGCATAAATTCAGGTATTTTTTTTAGCCAAATTTTATTCGAACATCTTTTTAATGGTTAATTCTACATGTCACCTTTTCTAAGCCATAATGTCCAAATATTTTTTTCTAAAAACAGCTGTCACAATGGAAATATGAGACATATCAGATGATTTTAAGTTTAAATCAGTATAAAGGAGTAGTCACAATAATGAAGATAGGCTAATCTTTGGAAAGTTCTGAGAAAAAAGGTTTATTTGAGAACAGTTGTAGATGCCCTCAAGGTCTAGTTTCAATAGTAACTGCATTAGTTCTCATTTATTCTCCTCCATCTTGTATTTTTCTAAAACCTTCCTTTTTTTCCTCCTACTCTTTTACCTTCTGGACCCCATATTTTCCACTTCTTTGCCCTCATTCATTCTCACCCTCTCCTCTTTCTCCACTCTTTTGTCCTGTATTTCATCATCTTTCTTTATATTTCTCTTTTCTCTTCATTCTTTCTATTTCCCTCTCCTTTCTATTCTTCTAATACCATATCTAGATTTTAAAGTCTCTTTTCAAAATATATTACATCATGCTCTGCTTTCACTCAAATTATTTGCTTTTTTGTTCATGTCTTTTAACTATCTGCTTTTTGACATTTCCTGAATTCTTTCTTAAAATGGGTTGACTTTCTAATCTCCAACCAAATTTTATTTATTAATTTATCTATAACAGTAGTGTAAATATTTTTATTAAGTAGTTATTACTTTTCCTAATGCTTCTTAAAATGTTCAACAAATGATTATATATAGTAGAAACATCCACAAGTAGATTAAATTTTAGTTTGGCATAAAGTTTCAGGATTTTTTTTGTTCATATTTTTAAGAAGGTTTTAAATTGCTTTTATGAACATACAAAAATATTTTTATAGTTTACTTTTTTGTGTGTGTGACCAATGTGAATTACAAGTCTTTTCCAGTTATATTTAAGGTATATAGTGACAGTGAATTAGGGCCATCCCCACCACCATTGTTGTCCTTCGTGTTTCCAGCATGTATCCCATACCTCCCCCTCTTTGAACCCTAGACTGCTGGTGTACCTTGTCCCTTTTGTATATAGGTTGTTGAAGATTGGTTTATCTTGATTCTGTTGTCGTTGACTTCTGGTTTGGTGTTTAGGTCTGTCCATTTATTATTTCCACTCAATGTTCATGCAGTTGTTTACTCCTGGTACCATCCACCCCCCCTCCCCCACATTCAATTTATGAGGCAAAACAAGATGATTCAAGCTCTGGTGATTCTGTTGGGAAACAGAAAGAAAAAGAAAAAAGGCTGGGAGGAGTTCTTCAAGGAGTTATCAATATTAAGTTAAAAGAAGAAAGAGAGATAGCATGGAGGTAAGGCATTTACCTTTCATGCAGAAGGTCATTGGTTCGAATGCCGGCATCCCTTATGGTTCCCTGAGCCGGCCAGGAGCGATTTCTGAGTGCTGCTGGGTGTGTTAAGATATAAAGCCTGTAGTATTATTCTCTGTAATAATGAAATGTTTTGTAATGAAATTAAAAATCCTCTATCTTTGTTATCATTATATGGTACAGTTTTTCAATAAACCTAAATATTGAACAAAATTCATATATAGTTATAATGATTGTGGCTAAAAATTATGTCAGACTTACAAGAAAAAACTCATGTTTGTTTTCTTTCTTAGTGGAGTAAATATAAAGTTAAATTCATTATATGTTTATGTTTTAATGAAAATAATACCTATATTAATACTAAAAGGATTAATGTATTCTCTTTGATATTCAAATAATGCCAAAAGCAATATAAAACATTTTATTGTCTTCTGTGGTGGTTTTGCCTTTGGGTCATATCTGGCCATGCTCAAGGGTTACAGGTGCTTCTATATATAGGGAATATTACTCATAAGTCTGGAGAAACATATTGGGTGCTGGAAATGGGATTGAATTTGAGTTTATAGTGTGCAAGGCAAGAGCCTTACTCACTATACTATCACTCTGTCTTCAGCATAAATGTTTATTTATTTATTGATTGATCTTTGAGTCATACCTGGTGATGCTCAGGGGTTACTCAGAAGTCGTTCCTGGCTTGGGGGATTATATGGGACACCAGGGATCGAACCCGGGTCTATCTTGAGTTTGCCAAGTGCAAGACAAGCACCCTAAAGTTGTGTTATCATCTGACCCCAGTATAAATTGTTTTATAGAGAGAAATAGTAGAGTGGCCACAGAAACTGATTAAAATCTTTTTCATAGGAAACAATATACTTATTAAATGTATTAATTTAATTAATATAATGGATATTATGTTGACATGAATTATTGATTAAAAACTGGATTAATTAATCTTCAAGTAAAGACTTTTGATTTATATCAAGTTTAACTTTTTCTTAAATTTCAGTGGTGTTCTAAAATAAATACAAAATAAACCATGTATTTGGAATAAAAGGTACATTGGTTTATTTTTCTTACATTTTGACAGCAGGAACTTGTCTCTACAGAGATTAAATTTAATATAATTATTAAAGGCAATCACATTCGAAAATTTGAACAGTGTTTGCCTGAAGCTTTCTATTTTTTAAAAAAAAACACAGTGATTTGAAAGCACTCAAGTTAGCTTTTTCTAACTGACAACTGCCTGAATCATACATAATGGAACTGAAAGAGGCCTAACATCTCAATGGCTGTGTCTAGCTGGATGACTTGCATTTCATGGAATCATAAGAGAATATTGAAGAAGCTCCAGTCTTCTGTAAGTAAAAACTCTGAGTGTACCACAAAATTACCCATGACAATATTTTCCAAGTCTCCTCTAAAAAAAAGAGAGAAAATTAGGGCTACAATGATATTAAAGTAGGTAAGGCTTTTGTTTTGTATGTCGTCAACAAGGCTAGATCACCACAATACCTGGTGGTTCCCTGAGCTTCTCCACGAGTGATTCCTGGATTCCTGAGTTTAGAGCAAAATGTAAATTCTCGAGCACCACTTGATTGTGGCTCCAAAAAACCGTAATAAACCAAAAGAAAAAGAGAAGAAAGTAAAAACACTTTGAGGGTATAGAAAATAAAAAGAGATTCACCTGAGGTTTAGAATTGGGACATGCAGGCAGCAAGGAGAGAAGAGAGACAGGATGGATGCAGGATGAATACAGGAAAGAGGCTGCTTTGTTTAAAGGCCATGTGAGGAATAGTCACATGGCAGTTAGGGCCTTGTAATAAAACTGGATTTCTCCTGAAACTTCATGTGACTACCTATGGATCATTTCCTCACCTTAACCTGAACCCATGGTGATGGGAAAAAAAGATGGCAAAGGAAGAATACAGAAGCTAGCGAAGCCCAACTGAAAAGCTGACTTTTTTTGGGGGGGGACGGGGGTGTCACACCCAGCAGCACTCAGGTGTTACTCCTGTCTCCACACTCCAAACTCACTGCTGGCAAGGTTGGGGACCATATGGGTTTTGACTGGATTTGAACCATCATCCTTCTGCATTCAAGGCAATGGCCCTTCTTCCAATCTACCTCTTCTGCCCCCTGAAAAGCTGATTTTTTAAAAACCTCCAGCATCTTAACTTTGTTTCATCAGGTTATCTCTTAATCCTGATTAGGTCAGTCATTGTCTTGCTGGTTTAAATATGTTTTATAGTTTTTTCTAATGAATATTTCTTAATTGCTATAATGTTTTATTGTGCATCTTAATGTACTAGCCTATTTTAAAACTATTTTCTGCATAAATGTTATTGTAATTTTATTTGGGAAAGCATGAAAAGGAACTAAGGATGTTCCAGTATAAAAGTGCTAGGTTACACTCCTGGGTGGGGGGTGGTAATGGTAGGTTATATGGTTTGCAGAAAGGGAACAGAGATTGGGGGAGGACAAATTTGGTGATGGGTATTCCCCTGGTTCAATGTTAATATGTACCTAAAATACCACTCTGAAAGATATGTAAGCCATTATGATCAAAATAAAAATAAAAAAAATCTAAAAAATGGAGAAAATGACATTCTTTATATCTAAAACTAAATGTGATAAAACTATGGGGATTATGGTTTAAGGACTAAGTAACATTATAAAACTTAAACTATAAAAACACTAAATTATAACAATAGGAGAATCTTCATAATTAACAAAAAAGTGCTACGTTAAATAGTATTAAAATTTTTAAACTACATGTGTATTTGCAGAAAAGTTCTGTTTTTGGAAAAGGCTGATATTTTAATTATACACTTTAAACTTTGTTGCTTTGGGGAATATTAGGATTCCCGCCTTTGGCTGGCAGAATTCAGAAAAACAACAGCTTTGTAACCTTGTCTCATTTTTTTCTTTCTTTTTTTTTTTTTCTTTTAAACAAAGAACCTAGAATGTTACCCCTCCACCAACTTCCTGCCTACTTCACCTGGATTGTGAGACCAATGGTGGGAGGGGGTCTGTGGTTGGTAATTAAAGAGTAGGCTGGGGGAAGAGAGAGAAGACAGTATGGATGCAGGAGCAGTGAAGAGGCTGCTTCGTTTAAAGGCCATGTGAGGAATATGTACATGGTGGAGAGGGCCTTGTAATAAAACTGGGTTTCCCTTGGGGGTGTGGGGGGAATTGTGACATACAATTAAATTCCCTCTGGGAAAAAGCAAACATGCTCCATTCTTTTGGTTGATTAAACCTGCAGTAACCTTTAACATGCTTTTGAACTTGTAAGGATCCAAGTTCCCTGATTGTATAAACTGGTCAAAGTAGTTATTAATAGGTTTTACAGTGGAGTCTTCCTCTATTTACAATAATCTTTCTCATTACCATAGTAAAACATAAGCAGACAAACCCCTGACACTTTATCCGTGTTTTTCTTTATATGTTGTGTGTTCATTGTAATCTATAACTAAATAATCACATCTTTGCAGTCACAGAAAATCAAAAGTTTCTATGAAAATCTTCTAATATATATATAATTATTAGAAGATTTTATTTATATGTTGTGTATTTATATATATAAATATATATACAACATTACTGGTATAAAACCTAACCCAACTCTCCCTTCTCTGAAAACTTTTCTTTAAAGACCACACTAATAAAATATACTTTTCAAATTAATAATTGTCTTACCATTAAATATTGTTTTTTTCTTATTCAGTAATTTTTGTAGTTTTGGAAATAATATGAAGATTGCAGTATTCTATTTTCAATTATTTTGCTTTTGTTTTTTGGGAAAATCACATATTACTTCTGGCTCTTCTCTCTGGAATTACTACTGATTGGCTTGGGGACAATATGATATTTAACAGAATTCAATCTGTGCATGGCAAGTACGATACCCACTGAACTATTATCTGGACCTATTTCAGTCTTTAGTGTGTTAAATTAGAAAACTGGTCTGGACCCAAACTGGGATCTGGGAATTCGAGATCTTCCCGAGCCCGGGAAAGAGTCCCAGGGGTTGGGTATGCCCAAAGGTCCGAGGAAAGTCCACCACTGAATTGAGGGCCCACATACTTGGAGGATGCAATCACACGCGGATTTATTGAATCACAGAGCACTCTGGGTCCACTACAGATTCCTGATGCAGCAGGGATTTTGGTCTGCAGTGAGATCACGAGCATTCAAACAATTATTTAAAGGAAATCATACGGTAATGAGCACACAAATCAAATCATTTCATAGGTTACATGTAAGTGTTACAGTTTGAAATCACCAATAAAAATTTCAGGAAAAGGTGCGGTTCTAGCCCCTTCATGGCATCATTAATTCCAGTCCTCATTCCAATGGTATTTTTGTGATATGGATAGGCTCTCATCCTGATGACATTTTTTGTGATATATATATACATATATACATATATATATATATATGTATATATATATATATATATAGGACCTCCAGGTGGTCTTTAGGTGTGTACTGATTTGGTCTGCGAGGTGTCCCATGCTATCAGGGTGGAGGTATTGGGCTGTTGGAGGAGGGAGTCAGGGGTCTCATGTTTCTACCTCAGACAAGTCAGTGACAGAAGCGAAAATAGCACTAAACTAGATTTTACCCTATTCTACACCGATTGTGCCATCTTTTTAGTGACTGTGTGCAATTATTCCTCCTCAATCTTCCAGGACCATCTGCCCTCTGCGGGGATCAAGTGATCCCTGTTGGAATGTGATGTTGGAATGTAAGATGATCAGTTAGTTCCACCTTCCTTCCCTCCCTTCAAGGTATCTCTAGGATGTCCTAGCATTGGAATGTCCTTGTGATTTACTTCCTGGTTCCAGGAATCAGCTGTCTCTTTAGCCCTAGTCTTTCTTACCTTGAAATTGCAGCCTGTGACTAAATTTCTAAAAGCCAACTAAAACCAGAAGCCAATAGCATTGCAATTCTACTTCACTCACACCCATTACTAAGAAATCACCATTCCTATTATGCTTGAGAAATGCTTGAGAAGCATTATAAAACATTATACAATTACTTAAGAACATACTATGTCAAAAATATACATTCCAACAGCTATTCTTATTCCTTCCAGACTTCCACTGTATCTGTAGCAGATTTTTTTCTCATACTTTCCAATTGTTGCAATCTTCTAACATTTTACTTTCATGTGGCATCACCAACTTCTATCTATTGGCCCCTTAGTCTTAGGTTATTGTCACCAATTACACAACTTAGCCATGCTAAAAGCCATGGATCCTTCAGGATTTCCTATCTTCTTGGCTTTTAAATACTGCTTCAAAGCACATCAGTTTTTCAAAGGTGCAGAGCTTAGAGCTGATCTAAAAAGAATAGAGCTTACCATGCAGTGGATTAACATTATTAAAATAATAATAATAAATCACCTAATTTTTATACTGTTTTAATTGTTATAAAAAGTTTTATATGAACATTTTATTAGCAAGATGTCAGGATATAAATTCTATATCAAATAAAAATGGAAAACCTTAGGAAATTAGAGGATTTCCAATAGATAGTTGTGTTCCTATTCTATCTTGGCCCTTTTGTTACAAGAATTACAAACTTTATTACGGAATTTGCATTTTAGAAAATTATTCTTTTTTCTTTTTCTCAACAAATCAAGTTATAAAATACTAGGTATCACATTCTTATTTTAATGACAATATACATATGCTCATGTACCATTTGGAACAATGCTTGTTTTTATGCATATTGTCTTTACTGAATTGATTATCTAGCTATGAAAATGAAATATTACAAAATTTCAAATTATACCAAAGTGCTTGAAATGCACAGTGAAGAGAGGTAATAAATGCTTGAACACTATTTTCTTATTTGGTTGTTAAGAACATCAAAAGAGTTAATATTAGAACACGAGGTACCTGAAATTATGTAAAAAGAAAAAAACAATGTTTACTGAGCTAATTATTTGTATCTTGTTTTTCTGACATTCTTCCATCAGTCCTTTAGGAGCCTGAGGCATATTCCTACATAATGTGACAGACTGAATAAGTACTTCCAAATAATGAAAACATCACAATTTCACAAAATTCTGCTAAGTTCAGTTCTTTGAAGGGGTAAGAAGAGTACTTAGTCAAAGAGCACAATGGTGGTAACTTAAAAATAAAAGAGCACTTGACAAACTCTTTCTTATTCAAAGCATCTTTCACTGAAGCATTGTGAGATGCATAATGCTACGCAACACAGAACTGCTAATATCACATTGTGAAAGGTGTCTTTTCTATATTTGTCAGTTTTCCGAAAGAATAAAACCTAATTTAGAAATGTTATATGGCACATTTTGGAAAACCAAAAAAAAAAAAAAATAGAAGTATCATACATTTTTTTTCTCACTTAGATGGGAGGAAAAAGAAGCAAACTCCAGGACAATGTAAATTATCACCTTTCTACTCTGAGTTCAAAGGCAGGTGGTATATCTATATAGATGAATACAAGTCTGATTTCCTTCCTTTTTTCCTTAGGAAGCTATTCTGTGATGTCAAAGAGTACAGCAATTTGGTAGTTTTATTTTATCGATAGCATTTCTAACTTTGCAATACCTGGATACAGTAAAATGACTACTCTTTCTGTATATCCATGCTAGTTTTACAGATCTTCTTTTGGCATTAATTAGCCAATAAGTATTTGTTAAATGAGTTATTAATAATTAACTAGAAATTATTTGAAGGTATATTTGTGTCAGATGTTCTTACTTCAATCCTACCTAAAGTCTTTGTAACATTGCTTTTTATTTATAACTTTTATATTTTCTCTGAATATAAATGTATATATAATTTTATACATGTTAAATGTGAAATTAAGCAGATATATAAATACAAATGTGTGAACATGTTTTGTGTGAGCATGTTTAGTTTTATGTCTATAAGAATAGTCTTAAACTGTCTTATTTTTCTACATAATCATCAATAAAACTTAGTAATTGAATTATCAATATTATAAATGTTCAGGTATATACTATTTTATTTATTCAAGTTGAGACAGTTCATTTAATAATCAAAAATAAAATATTAAAATTTTATATGGTATGTAGTTAAAGTGAAACAAACACATTAGTATTCTTACCATGATCGGATCTCATTCTAAATAGCCACATTAAATAAATAGATAATGAGTACTTTATCCCTTAAAGAATCAAGGAAACTTTGGGGAAAACTAAAATAACTGAGCTTTGAGGTTGATCAAAGTTAGATGAGGAAATAAAACTTAATTTTGTAAAGAAAATCTAAAAATCCAGAAAGTGTTTGCTCCAGTCAATTATTTGGGGAACAGCCAAATTAAAAAAGATGAGTCATAAATTAAAAGAGGTAGACAGAGCTGGAGATTTTGGGTAGGAGCCAAAAAATAAAAGAAAAATAAAAGGGAGTAGAGCAGATCATAGAAAAAGTCTGTACTCTAAGGCAAGCGCAAGAATCTTAAATTCCCTGGAGAATTTTGCACTCAGCAGAAGCATCTGGAGATTATCTGGTAATTAGGCCTTTTGAATAATTAAAATAGCAATTCATATAGTTTTTATTAGTCCAAATGTATTTTACAATTTCAAATTTATATCACTTGCTAGTTTAAAATAAATGAATGTCATTACTTTAAACTGGAAAAACAAATTGAAATTTGAGATGTTAAGTGGTGGTTAACAATTTATGTCAATTTATTAATAGCTTCTCCTATTTCTTTTGTGGATTGTATTATTCCTCATATCCCTCAAATTTCATTTAAAATCACAAACTATGTCAGTTTCTATTTCTGGAAATATAATACACTGACTGCTATGATTTCTTCTTAAACATGCTATATACTGGGGCCCAGGAGATAGCATGGAGGTAAGGCGTTTGCCTTTCATGCAAAAAGGTCATCGGTTCGAATCCCCATATGGTCCCCATATGGTCCCCCGTGCCTGCCAGGAGCAATTTCTGAGCATGAACCCAGGAGTAACCCCTGAGCACTGCCGGGTGTGACCCCCCCCCCAAAAAAAAAAACATGCTATATACTTTATTTTAAAGTATTTAAATGAAATGAATGGGGCATATGCACATCCCTTTCCTATTGCGTAATCTTAACCAAGGCATCAATTGCATCAAGATTCCTGCCAGAATTACAGAAAGGGAATCTGTAAAATAGTGAATCATGGATTATTAGATCCCTCTGGGAGAAGAGTTTTGTTGTGGGACTACTGGTAGCAGTGGAGAGACAGAATGACAAGAGGGGTTCAAATAGATTCAAAATAGGTTTTTGCATTGATTCCCTCTGCCCCTTTAGGGGCTGGTGTTTTGAGCTTTTAAAGAACTGACAAAAAATGATGAGTCCAACTAAGAGTTTGGATTTTCCTAGTGCTTAACTCTACTTATTAATTTTATCTTTATTTTATTATTCTTTTATTTTATTTTAAGTTTGCAAGATCACACCCATTCATGCTTAGAATGTAAGGTTCGGCAGTCCAGATACTGCGCGGACATGGAGAAATAAAGAGACAGTCACTCAGGCAAAAGCTCAAGTGGAGTTATTTATTCTTGCCAGCCAGGGTCCAATGCTTGTTCAGAACCGAACAGAGACAAAGGACCACGTGGCCTTTTTGTTCAACCTTATATATCATAAGGAGGGGGGGGGATAAGGGGAGGGGGGTAGAGATGACTTCTGGTATGATAATAGGAGTCCCTCTTTAGGACAAAATGGGTTAAATACAAAAAGGCAGGTATAAGTGGGGGGTGGCGTGAGTAGTTGTTGACTTCCCTTTTCAAGAACTTACTCCTGACTCTGCACTCATGCATCATTCCAGGTGGTGCTCAAAGAAACATTTGATGCCCTCAATAATGCACTATCCTTCCATTCCATCAATTCTTTTTTGTAAACACTGATCAGGAAAACAAGGATTTGGGATATGGATAAAAACCAGAGAGGACTGTGTACTCTACTGGAAATCTGAGGGAAATGAGGGTACTTTTTCACCAGGTTTAGTTCATCCAACCCAGGAGGTTTGACTTGAGGTCTGAAAAAAATATCCGACACATTCCCAACCAGGAAAAAATTATTTGGGAAATTTCAGAAATAGAGAAAGAGCGTGTTAATTACAATAAATATTAGAGTAGATATTAATGATAAAATCAATGAACATCTATATCCATATATTGATATATTAAGCAAAGATTCAAAATTTAGAGATAAAATTTAAATAAAAATGTTTTTTGTTTTTGTTTTGGAGCCACACTAAGCTCTGAACTCAGAAATCACTCATGGGACTCAGGCTCAGGGGATCATATGGAATGTTGAAAATTGAACCCGGTCCATCCTAGGTCGAAAGTGTGCAGGCAAAAGTCCTACTCCTGTGCTATTACTCTAGCTCTAGGAAAAATAATCTTTTATTATAAATTAAATTTATTCCAAATTTCCATATTTGGAGGTAAGTGAGGAAGTTTTACATAAAGATGTTTTTCATGAAAAATTCTTGAAATTTTTAGTTCAAATCTATTTAGATTCTAGAATATCAATAAGCCTTAGGCAGATTAAATGAATACAATTTTACACAAAGAATATTCATAATGTAAATCCAAAGTAGAAAGTGAAAAACACCAAAATGGTAGAAAAACAATGATATAAACTTTAAAGAATTATGCAGTGGTTTCAGTTATAGCAGTATATTACAAAATAAAAACTTATTAGCCAAGAATATATGCACTTTTAAAAAACAATATCAGTAAATATTCAAGTCCCTGTCAAAGATCTTGTAAACATAGTCCTTGTTAGAGCAACAGAAGTCTTCCTCGGTAGCAATACCCTTAATAATGTGTGGGTAAAAACAATGAAATATATTCAGAGCATTGACTGAATAATTTCATTCTAAAATTGTCTATTGATTATAATTAAGGTCAATAATTAACTAAGACACCTATAGACAAACAAAAAATGAAACATTAACTTCTAAGTCAAAACAGCATCCTAAAAAATTGGTCCAAATTATGAATAAAAAAATATCTCTAGAAGAATAGAAGGTGATAAGGAAGAAGTACTGACTATCAAACTTGGAAGGTGTTTTGTTTAGGAATTAAGGAAATATTCTGGAATAAGGTGTTGGTAATATTTGCACAGTAATGTAAAGATATTAAATTCCATTAAAGTTTGAACAGAAAATTGTGAATTTTTTTTGTTTTTGCTCCCTAAGTTTATGTTGTAGCTTATTTTTTAAGTTTATGCTCTTCTTTGTACATGTTTCTTCTTTATCTGTTTCATTGCACATTTCTATTTCTACTCTAGAAAAGTCTGTGTTCTTTCTTTAACATGTACATTTCCTTCTCTTCCCTCACTTCTCTCTAAATAAGTTTTATTAAAAATGTCTAACCCCATAAACACCATCAACATGGGAGAAGAGGGACCGGAGTGGTGGCATGGAGCGGTAAGGCATCTACCTTACTGGGGACAGACTGTGGTTCGAAACCTCAATGACTCCTATGGTCCCCCAAGCCAGGATCGATTTCTGAGTGCATAGCCAGGAAATAACCCCTGAGCATCACTGCTATGGCAAAAAAAAAAAACAAAAAAAAAAAAACAAACAAACAAACAAAAAAAACAAAAAAAAACAAAATAGGGGAGAAGAAATGTGCAGACAATTCCTCAAGGAAGAAATACACATTGCTTACAGGCACATGAAAAATGCTCCACAAAACTAATCATCAGGGAGATGCAAATCAAAACAACGCGAAACTATCTCATGCCACAGAGACTAGCACACATCCAAAGAACAAGAAAGATCAGTGCTGGTGGGTAGAAGAAAAAGAAACTCTCATTCACTGCTGATGTGAATGCCATCTAGTCCAGCTTTTTGGGAAAACAATATGGATATTCCTTAAAAAAAAAACCCGGATATTGAGCTCCCATATCATCCAATCATATCACTTCTAGGGATATACTTGTGGATAACTAAAACACAATGTAATAATGCCCTCTGTACTTCTATGTTCATAGCACCACTGTTTATAATAGCCAGAATTTGGAAACTACTTAGATGTCAACAACAGTGTATGAGTGGCTGAAGAAACTATGAAGCATCTATACAATTGAATACTATGCAATTGTTAGAGGAAATTAAGTCACAAAATTATCTTAAACGTGGATGAATTTGGAGACTATTATGTTGAGTGAAATAAGTCAGAGGGAGATTTAATAAGCTTAGAATAATCTCAGACATATGTGGTATTTAAAAATAATAAAAGAGAGTATAATGACACCCAAAGATAATAGAAATGAGGAATGGAAGGACTAGCCCATGAGAAAAAGCTTATCACAAAAAGTGGTAAGAGCAGTTAGAGAAATAACTAAGCTAACAGTTACCATGACAATGATAGACAAATGCAATGCCTGTCTTGAAGACAAGCAGGGGTTGAGGGGAGGTAGGAAGTGGGAAGACAATGGTGTTGGGAAAGTAACAATGGTTTAGGGGTGTGTGCATTTTATGGCTGAAACCCAATTACAAACATGTTAACAACCATTGACTTAAATTATTAAAAACAAACAGAAATATAATTAAAAATATCTTGCTTCACCAAAAAATATCAAATTGCTTGTATAGAGATAGAGATGGATTAATGGGGCCAGTCTTGTGGTAGTATACAACTGATTAAGGTTAGCCAATAAAGATATTTCAAAGATTCTGAGTTTATATCCTTGCTTAATTGTGTCCCAATGTGTGTCATGCAATGTAAAAGTTCTCTATTTACTCGAACTTAATGATGCAATAAAGTATGCATCATAACATAATCTCTTATATTAGCTTCTCTATGAATATAATTCAGTACAAGTCCATTATGATTATATGTATTATTATACTGCCCTGCCTTACAGTAAGTATTTTATCAGCATAAGGTATATGTGACAAAATTTTATGCTATATTTAGTTATTATTTTGTCACATCCCATATATGCTTAGGACCTCAATGTTTACACCTGGTGGTGCCCAGGAGACCATAAGTGTTGCCAGGGATTAAGCACAGGTTGGCTACTTGCAAAGTTAGTACTTTTCCCACTGTACTATCTCTCTGGTTCTTTATTATACTTTAATATTCGTGCATGTTTCAACTCTTTCAAAATGCTTTTCCTGAATTTTCTGATTACATTTATATGTACCCCTCCACTGCCCTGTGCTGCTACCTATACGTCATTAATATTTTATCATATAAAATTATTGTTGTATAGTTTCTGTTCCTAATTGTGTTTCAAATGAATAACACAAATTTACAATACAACACAGAAATACATTTACATGCATATAGTGTATGAATGAATATTTTCATCATAAATGCAATCATTTACATGACTAATTTAAACTTCATTTGATTTTTTTCATTGAAAACTTTTGTCATTGGAGCCAAGAAGTGGCGCAAGCAATAGGGTGTTCTCCTTGCACACGCTAATCTTGATGGACCTCAGTTCGATCCCCTGGTATCCCAAGCCACAAATGATTTCTGAGCGCAAAACCAGGAGTAACACCTGAGTGTCACTGGGTGTGGACCAAAAAGAAAAAAAATTGCTCTATAAATGAAGACTTTTTGAGAACTTTACAGAATGTATATTGGGGATTGTGAAATAATCTTGTCTGGACCCTGTATAGGCTTCCTTGACTCATGTTTATGGGTAAGAGCACCCTGCTTTTAGGCCTACACTTTTATCTTTACTTTTTCCTTTTGATGCACCTAAACAAATTGTTGCTATTCATTTACTTTAGTGTTTTCCCCATATCTTTTCAAAACCTGTTGCTAATTATCTAGTTTGTTTTAATTTTTAAAGAATTATAAGGTGGGATATGTGAGGTAGATTGAGGCATTTGATATCATTACCATTTGTATCTTAATTATTTTCTGTTGATCTTGTTTTCCCATTGCCTTTTATCTGGCTTTTCCTCTCCCCTTTGGAGGCGCTTTATTTGGATTCTCAATAAGTGGGAGTCAAGAGAGCTTAAGAGTTGGATGCCATCTAGGCTTGTTGTTCCATGAGGTGGAGCGAATGGCTTTTGGGTGAATAAATTGCAGTGTGAGTTTTCTTGTCTGCTTATAACCTCCATATGTGTGTGGATTACTTATTGCAGGGAATTATTACCAGATCAGCTTCTCATGACCTCCCCAAATAGGGAATATGGGATATTCCTTTTTCTCTGGGAATTGTGGGCTAACTAACCTTCAACCCAACACCCAAAGAACAACTCTTTACAAATAGACACATTCACAAATATCTCCTAGCTTTAACTAGGCATAGCATTAGAAAGACATAAGTATTCAAAATATTTTAGTCTTAAACTATCTGTATTGATGTAGAGTTTGAAAGGAAAATATAATGACCCAAAGTACAGCAATTCATACAGCCTTTGGAGGTAAATATTCATCAGTCATTGATTTTAGTATAGCTTAATTCAAATAAATGATTTTTTCCCTTTTGAGATGTACAAAATCTGCACTCATATTTTCTTTTAATTTTCTCATCTTGAATACAAAACGTTCTTTCTATATATGTAATGAAACACAGCAATAAATACACTTCAGTAAAAAAATAATTCTGCAATCTTTTAAATACAACACACATTTGTAGAAATATTCATCAAACAGTTCACGAATGGAAACTGTATTTAGTGCTTATTTCTAGGCATTTAAATATTTTCTAACACAACAGAAATACCATGTGTATTTAGTAAACTTTAATTAGGTCTTCACACCATGGAAAAATTTTTATTTGATTAGTGGTTATCAGGTTTACCAAATACTGAAGAATAAATTATATGACAATGACTTAAATGGCCACATCATTACTTAAGAAGCATATGCCAATGTCCAGTCTTTTGTGGAAATTGTATGATTTTTTTATAATATACTGTGGAGATCTACCATGATAAAGTCACTTAAATCTGCACATTTGAAATATGTCAAGCAGATTTGTCACAAAGAATAAGACAGATTTACTCTGTGGCTTGTCTAGGTTACAAGAACACCAAAGGAGATAAATTTATTATTTATAATCCTCCACTTGGGCTCCTGGCTTCAGATACACATTTTATCAGATACATTAAGGACATTTGGCAGGTACAATAGAGTTAATAGACACAGGGATTTGAGAGATAACACAGCAGTAGAGCGTTTGACTTGCATGCAGCTAATTCAGGACAGAGCTGGGTTCAATCTTTGGCATCCCATATGGTCCCCCAAGACAGGAGCAATTTCTGAGCCCATAGCCAGGAATAACCTCCTGAGTGTCACCGGTGTGACAACCCCAAAAAGAGTTAACAGCACATTATGAAAGTAATATTTAGATTACTTCTACTTTTTTACTAGGTAGGTTGTAATACATAGATGTTTTGTTTTGGGGTCACTTCTGGTGTAATCTGGGTTTATCCTAGCTCTGCCTTCAGAAAAATCACTCCAGTAGTACCCTGGGACCATATAGAATGCCAGACAATGAACTGTGTCTGCCACATTCAAGGCAAGCACCCTACTTCTGTATTAAATTATTGCCTCGTTAACAGGTAAATTAAGAATACCTGTCCATGGAGTGACAAAAAATTAACAATTGCCTATGATGAATAGATTGATCAGGATAATCTATCTATCTTGTCTGGATGCACATTTGCAGACCTTGTTTAAACCAAACTTGTTTTTTCCTATTACTACCTGGAAACTTATTTGCAGACCTAAATGTCTACACTAAAGTTGGTATTCCAGAGAATATTCTGGCTTTTAGGATTTTGTTAAGAGGACAGTTTCCAATAGGGGTATTATGCTAAAATGTTTGGGATTCACAGGGGTTTATGTTTTCTCTATAGAAGAACTAGAAAAAATTGGCAAAAAGAGTCTAATATCCACTTCCATTTGAGCAGCATTCATTCACCAAGAAAACATGTTTTTTGGTCACTAACGTGTATATTTTCCAGTTCTTGTACATCCACACAGAATAAATATTTGCTACACTTTGAAACCCCTAAGTGAAAGTTTTGATATGATAAACAAGGTAAATTATAAAAGTGAAATTCAGAAATGAAATGCTCTCTTTACATATCATTACTATACTTTTTATTATTTTACCCGGAGGTAATGGCAATTATTCATTTCTTTTTGTTTGTTCATTTTGGAGTCAAATATGACAAGGTTCAGGGGCTGGAGAGAAAGCATGAAGGTAAGGCGTTTGCCTTTTATGCAGAAGGTCTTTGGTTCGAATCCTGGCATCCCGTATGGTCCCCTGAACCTTCCAGGAGAAATTTCTGAGCATGGAGCCAGGGGTAAGCCCTGAGTGAACCCCCCCCCCCCAAATATGACAAGGTTCAATGCTTGCTAGCTCTTTACTCAGGAATTACTCCTGGTGTTTCTAATGGGACCAAATGGTAAATTAAATCTCCATTGGCCTCATGCAAGGTAATTGCCCACCCTACCGTACTGTCACTTTGATTTCACATTAATTTATTTCAATAAGCCGTGTAGGTATTATTATGAGCAATGTACTACATAAAGGGATGCCAAAATAATATGAAAATATATCATGACTTTCCTCAGGTAAATTCAATCTATTTATTTAGTCAAAATAAAAATAAGTTAACTTGGACTTGAGAGATATTAGAGGACCTTGCCCTGTGTGCAACTGACCATATATAGAAGACTCACTGTGCTTAAAATCTTCTGAACCTACAGTGTGTAGTAATTACTAAGCACAGTAAGGTGTGCTTCAAACTCTAATACCCAAATAAAAAAGGTAATACTTAATGAGGACAATATCATAACTAGATTTTTCCATAAATAAAAAGTATGCCTGAAACAAACTCTAGAGCAAGTATTTCTTATTTAATTATTAAAGAATATAGTTTAACAGGAAAATATTTAAATTTGTGTAAGAATTATGTTATGACTCAACAGTCTAGAACTATAATGTTAAGATGATTTATAAAATCCCTTCTTTTCAAACATTATCTATAGTGCTTTTCATAGAATCTAAACAGGATGAATTTCCTCCTACAACCCCCCCACCCCAAATGAAAGTGCTTCTTTCATCACATCCTTTCAACATGATTTGTCTGGATGTGTGCCATTCTATCTGGTGCAGGATTATAGCTCCACCCCGGAATACAGGTAACTGAGACCCGCCCATTTCTGGGCAGGGTCTTGGGAACTGGAGATGACCTGTAACTTTACCTGCAGACCCTGCCCATTTCTAGGGAGGGGTCTGGGAAAGGTACTTAAGGGCTCTGACCCAGAGGAGAGGATCTCTTTTTGTCTTTGGCTCATGCCTGGTTGGATCTTTGCCAGTGGAAAGGTCAGAGAAAAGATGGCTGAGAGAAGTTAAGATGCAGGGCTAGCTAAGAATAGCTTAATGCTTAAATGGTTATGATATAGGCCACACATGTGGTGGCTAGGATGAATAAAGCTGTTACTTCCTGAAGCCTGCATGTGAGTGAGATTTCTACCCACTGCTCTCATGAACCTCCAGACCTGACGGTTAATAGGGGTTGTGGAGCCACATGGTTCAGAGCCTAAAGACAGAGGCCTACATCCACCATCCAAGCCAATATTAAGGCATGATTTACAACACAGGATAGCACTTCAATGCCCAGACTTACATTTCCCTATTAAAGAAAATAATTTTTTCATATTGACTGCATGTCTTCTTCAAAGTACCTAAATTCCCCATTCTTTCTGTAGTCATTTAGAAAATACCAAAGCTTCAAAAGCATTACCAGCTACTTGCCATGTTTTTTTTTTCTTTTTATTATTTTGCTAAATTTTGTTGGTTGTTTTTTATTGGGTGGGAGGTATTTTTATCTGGGCTCTTTCTGACAGTGTGATGTGATTTAAATTAACCATTCGCAAGGAGAGACAATATGGGGCCAAGCTTCAAATAGGCCTACACATGAAAAAATGCTTCGGATCCCTGGAGCAAGTCTTATTCTTTCTCCAGAAAGACAACATTATCATGGAAAACAAGCATATTGAATTCTTGAGATTTTTCCCTAGTGGAAAATATACTTTCCATTTCACCCAGATCAGATGTCCTGGGTCAGTAGAAAACATTATATAAAGTTATATTTTATATATATATGACCAGATAATAATAAAATATTGATAAATAGCAAGCATATTTTATGTTACATTTTTACACTGTAATTTTTATGCTTCTAATGTTAACAAGGATTTTCACATAGGAATAATTTTACATATTTACATATGTGAAAATTATGTGATTTGCAATAAACTTTGGCTTAATGTTATAATTGATACATTTATAAAATATAATATATATACATATAACATATATGTATATTTCTGATGCTTGTCATAAATAATACCTCAATTATTTTTCTACATAATGTTTTTCCAAAACTCAATTGTGTTACTTTTTTTGAAATTTTTTGTTTTAATTGTTTTGCCTTCAAAAATAAAGGACAACTTTAAAAAATAATTATCTTCATAATCATATATTATTGTTTTGTTAAATTTGAAAAATGTCGGGGCTGATGTGGTGGCGTTAGAGATAAGCCATCTGCCTTGCAAGCACTAGCCTAGGAAAGACCCTGGTTTGATTCCCCAGCATTCATATGGTCCCCCAGCCACGAGCAAGTATCCTTCGAGCATTACCAGGTATGGCCTCAAAACAAAAAAACAAAAAGAAAAAAATTGGAAAATGTCTTTAGATTTGCATATACGTAAAGTATATCTAATTAGAATAATTTACCCTTGAATTAAAAGAATTTTGAATGAACTGTGGAGATATTTTTTGTTACATTGTTCATACAAGACTAAAACTTTCAATAAAGAATTGCTTTCTACCTTTGATGGTAGGAAATATGTAATGTTGTTGAAGGAAGGTAAATATTTCCACACTAGGGACATTTACATTAATTATGTATGTATTTAATTTTTTTTAGAGTAACTGACTTTAAATCTCCTCTGTACAATTGAATCTATTGTATATGATGGATTGGAAACTTAACCCAGGACATCTAGATAAACAATTTGTTAAAATAAGCCCCTCAAATCAGGAGCATCAAACTCCTAGACGCAAGACATTTGTCTTATTCTCTGCTCTACAAAAAAAGCATAAATATTAATCAAGTTCCCCACTTTTATTTAGATTTGGTCCATAGGAAACATGAGATATGTTTCAGCAGATTACCTTAGAAGGGATTCCTAACTTAATAAACAGTAGAGCTATAATATTAAGAGAATCTGATATTATAGAGCTTTGATTTGTTGGGAGCCACTAATCTAAAATATACACTTTCTTCCCAGTTTCCTTTTTTTAAATTAAAAATAAGCAAACAAAAATCCCATTTTTATTCTTGTGACCATGAAGACAAGATGAAATTTTGAGTATAAGAATTCTACCACCTCTCAGATTTCTAGTACCTACCTGACTACTGATATTATTTTATATCAAACATGTCCCTTAAGTAATTGGCCTTCAAGCAGCAAACATGCCTGGTTGGGTACAGTCACATTATTGTTTTGGTATTTAGAACAAAAGCTATGCTTGCCCTCAGAAAGAACTGACTGGATGGATATAGTGTCACAGATATGGTATATGTCACTAAAATTCATTTAAAAAGCAGCATTCATCTTCTCTGCAACCATCCATTTTCCTTAAGAGGAAAAATAAAGAAAAATGTGAAATGAAGAAATTTCACAGATGATTTATATCATACATATATCTTGCTAAAATGGAAATATTCTGGAATAAATTAATATAAAGCAAGATACAAAATTAACCTATATCATACTTTTACCGATCTTTAACTGCTTAAAGTGCATATTTTGTATATTATAAAAGTATCATGTATTATAATACTTTATTAACATATGTATTTTAATGGGTGAAAGAATTTATTTATTGAAAATATATGATTTATCTAAAAATATTTTACTAAATGAAACCTAATTAAAATAAAAATATTTTTCCCATGACACAAAGATCTGAAAAATATAAAATACCTTTTTTTTTTGCTTTTTAAATTGGGAACACCAGCATGAGAGATTCAGCAAAAGAAACATAAATTAGAGAAGTCAATTTTGTTGGAAGCAGTTCCTTTGACAGATTCATGACAAGATGGAAGAATAATTTTTGTTTTGAACAGTAGGTTGAAAGATTAATGGTAAGAAATAGAAAAATCATTTTTATTGGAAGAATGCAGAGCTAGAGATTTGTGATTGAAGAATGCTTTCTACCATTTCTTTTGGAAATTGAAGGAATAAGAAGTAGATTTTTTTCATTCTTTTTAAAAAACTATCTATTGAATTGTCTATAGTTTTTTTTTTTTTTGAAATCTCAACACATCACTTTGTGAAAGCTAAAGTCAAATCTGTTGATGAAGTAATGTTTAAGTATAGCTTAAGAAAGTTACATTGCTTCTAATTCTTGCTTCTATATATCCATTTATTTCTTTGGAAAATAAAAAAAATAAACTCATAAAAATTAGAAATTTTATTCAACTAAATGTCAGTATTTGGACAGATTATAATTTGTAAGTAATTTTGCTCTGTAACTGGTTTCAAGGAGCAAGCACTTATCACCTCACTGTGTGTCTTTGGAAAAAAATAAGATGGGTATATTTTCCATATTTTACTGAATTCAAGGGTTTTCAGATTTCTGATGATTATTAATTAAGCAAAAATGTTGTCTGCTAATAAGTAGTAAATAAGAATCTGACTTTTTTTTCATTTTTTTTTCATTTTTTTTATTTTGAGCAAAGTGGGTTACATATCTTTCACAGCACTATTTTAAGTACATATTAATATTGAATCAGGGGAATTCCCACCAACGAAGTTGTCCTCCCCTCACCCCTAATTTTTGCATGTAAAGCAAGTTCTTGTTGACAATAATATTTTAGGTACATGATAGCTTGATATCAGGGGGATTCCCTTCACCGAATTGTTCTCCCTACACCTCCATTCCCATCCTACCTCCCATATCTATCTCCTTCAGCCCCAGGACTGCAAGAGTACATGGTCTCCTCTGTGCCTAACTTGCTACCCAGTGGTCTTACACCTGTGTGGGCTTGATAGCTCCCTTATTTCCTCCTGTAACTGGGGGTCGGGAATAGATAGATCATGTTACATGGTTTTGTTTGAAGAATCTGACTTTTTAAAGATCTGGTTGATTCTTTAGTTATTGTTTAAAAGATTAGTGGAGTGATTTAAGAATCCTGGAATATTTTTATAATATTAGCATTGATAGTTATATGCTTTATATATTTCTGTTTCAAATAGAATATCCCTGAGTTTTGCATTCAATTTAAAACAAGTGAACATAAAATTATACAATTTATTATTTGATTTTACTATATACAGAGAAGATTTAGGTAAGGAAAGTTAATAAGAAATTAGATAGTAATACATTTTTCACTATACGTTTTGCATCTTAGAAAAAACTGAATTTGAGTTCTAACATTTATATATTTTTCTCATGGAAATATGAGCCTCTTTTTTCTCCTGTTTCACCTCTAAAATGAAAATTATATATACATAACTCACTCTCTTGCTCTGAGGCTTAAACTAAGCATTGTGCTGAACATGGTTAATATGACAAAGCACGATGTAATAATACATTAAATAGAATTACTTATTACTACAAAACTGAGCTGTCTGTAGTCAGTGTTTGCAATCATCATCACATGTTGTAAATAATACTTTGGAAGGGATCCAAGATTCTTAATTTCCACTTGGTGCTCATTTACATATGTATTTCTTTTTAATTGCATTTTTCAAAAGATATTGCAAAAAGGTAAAGGTACATACCAATTGGGATAATTTCCTGGTGGTAGAATAGTGAGAATATTTGTCTTTTTATATGGTGGAATTGTTAGAACATTTTTTTTTTTATGTACCTTAGGTCTCCAACACAGCATATAACCACAACTTTTTCTCCAAGAACTGTTAAGAAGTGATACATTTACAAAAAATTTAAAATCTCTGATGAGCTCTGAATATGACACCTATATCTCCAAAATAAAATATTATTCATTTAATGTATCTTTGGCAACATTTACATTTTTGTGGAATGGCATAATGAAATAGAATACAATTTTATTCTATTTATTTTTTTATTTTATTATTTTATTTATTTATTTATTTTTAAATTTTGACCACATCGGTGATGCTCAGGAGTTAGTCCTGCTAGGCACTCAGAAATCGCTCCTGGCTTGAGGGACTGTATGGACGCCAGGGAATAGAAGCGTGATCCATTCTGGTTTAGTCCTGTGCAAGGCAGAATCCCTACTGCTACTACATCGCTCCAGTCCCTAGAATGTGCTTTTGAAATAAACATAATTAACCAAAAATGGTTTTATTTGTATTTTTTTTTTTGGTGTGTCCATACCCAGTGACTCTCAAGGGTTACTCCCGACTATGTGCACAGATATGTGCACTCCTGGCTTGGGGGATTATATGGGACAAGACAAACGCCCTATCACTGTACTGCCTCTCCAGCCCCAGGTTTCATTAGTATTCTATTTTTTTGTTAGTATTCTTTTTTTTTTTTTTTTTTTTTTTTTTTTTTTTTTTTTTTTTTTTTTTTTTTTTTTTT
>PVKC010006332.1:0-31387 GCA_004027635.1 Crocidura indochinensis | reverse complement strand
GGCCTACCAGTTTCCCACCTGTCATGCATTACTTTGCCACATAGCCCGAGGCCTGTATACCTGTCCCCACTTGTCTCCTGCCAGGCACCATCCAAGTCAAGAGCTTGCAATCCACAGGAGAGACCACTGGTTCTTGGTGTGAAAACTCCACAATCCTCTTGGCTTCATGTGTTGCCAAGAGAAACAGGGAAAGGGGTCCTGTCCCCAGATTGGCCCAAGGTTCCTCTGAGTACAGATTGCTATGAAGTTGTTGCTCATGGGAGGTCACTAAGAGTACCTAGGGACTTCTACCAGCTGATTCTATGCAGGGGTTGGGATCCTGGGCTGTCCTGCCTTGAGGCCTGCCCAGAGCAGGCCCTGACTCTGTCCTCTCTCCCCTATCTCAGAGTGGCCTGACTTTGTCAACAGCTACGCATCCTGGTGGTCCTCGCATGTGCTGGAATGGCTCAAGTATGGGAAGCGGCTACTGGTAGTGCACTATGAAGAACTTCGGCGCAGCCTGGTGCCCACACTGCGGGAGATGGTGGCCTTCCTCAATGTGTCTGTGAGCGAGGAACGGTTGCTGTGTGTGGAGAACAATAAGGAGGGTAGCTTCCGGCGACACGGTCGCCACTCTCACGACTCTGAGCCTTTTACTCCAGAAATGAAGGACTTGATCAATGGCTATATCCGGACAGTGGACAAGGCCCTACGTGACCATAACTGGGCTGGGCTGCCCAGGGAGTATGTGCCAAGATGATAGGCACCAGCCCCATCTGCCTGCCCAACCTGGGGTGCCCATGCATTCATGGACTTGGATTAGTGGCCCCACCCCCAGCTCTGCTGCTGATGCTGCTATGTCCTGCAGGAGTTCCTCCAGGTGCCACTTCCTCTTGCACAGGGAGACCTGGACACAGCCCCTTGACTAGCACAGGTTCATAGGATAGACAGACAGAGCTTCTCAGACACACCTTCCTAGCCCTCCACATGCACGGTGCCTGCATTGACAGCCTGGATTTGCAGTTTCCTACTTAGAGAGAAGCCTGGATGCCAAATGTGTGTCCCAAGGCTGGTGGCTGCCTCTCACACTCAGACATCCACCTCAGCTCACTGAGGCTACTTTCCTGTTTCTAGGCCAGAGTTGTGAACTTGCTTGTCATTGTACCTGAGGGCAGCTGGGTACAGGGAGCTCAGTGCCTGATGCCACTGGGCCTAGTGGTCCAGGCTACCTGTGTGAAATCACAAATGTGTGTGGTGTCAAGAAAAAGCACCCCTAATCCTTCAGCCCTGCCTTCTCTGTGGATGAGCTTATGGCACCATGCTCAGAGCTGGAATCCCAGCACATAGACCATCCTCAAGATCTGCCCACTGACATCCTGCTCAATCTGAGATAATTTAGAAAGGGCCCTTTCCTGCCTTGCTTCTTCCTGCACCTGTTGCCAGGAAAACTAGGCATTTTTACTATGCTCCAGATTCAGGGGAGTCCTAGAACCAACTAAGACCCAGATCAGAGTGTGGTTGGCAAGTGGGACCCAGGAGGGAGGGATCTTGGGTATCATCACTGCAGCTGGTTGCCTCACCTGTTCTGATAGGTTCCTTCCCTTTGGGGTTGTGAGGAAGAGAGCTTCATGGTTCCTTCAAATCATTGAAGTAGAAGATGAGGCCATAACTTCTGTCTGAATTCCACTGGCTGAGACTTCACTGGTCCTCTGTAATTCCTTGCCCCCACCCCAGTCTTTGTTTCTCTGAGGCTGATTTCTCCCCCACCTGGGCGACTTTTCCTCTGTAGTGGGGAAGTGTGCTTAAACTGCCTCTCCTACACACTTAGGAGAAGAAAGGAACTGAATGAATCCACCCCAGCTCATGAGGTATCACAGAGGAGCTTGTGTGCTGTGTGGTCACAGGAGCCTGCAGTTTTTAGGAAAGGAAAGGAATTACACCAAATTTGAGTTGCACTTGAGAAGGTGGAGGAATAATCCCAGTAAAGCTGAATGGAAGGGTATTTGAGATAAAACAGTCTTGCAGAGGCTCCAGGCCCAGGAGACATGAGTGTGTTTTGCAGGACATGAGTGGACGGAGTTTATGCAGCAAGTGGGTGGCTGAGGAAAGAAGGGGAGATACAAAAAAGTACTTTGTTCTTGTTACACCGTGCTCAGCCTGGGGTGGACAGGGGGACAGAGAGGCTAATGATAATTGACTTCCAAGGCCACCCTTCCCTTATACATCTCAAATCTCCAGAAGTAAAGGCTCAGCTCTGAAGGGGGTAGTGGAGCCAGAAGCATGACTCAGGTATGGAGATACAAGGAGACCATGTGACACTCAGTTTGTCCTTTGCTTTTATTGAGGAGGAGGAAAGTATATGGGCCTAAACTTGGTCACCTCCCTGTGCAGCTTCTCTAGATTTGATGTAAACCCAGGCAAGTTCAAGACCTGGAACTTGGTCAAGTAAGACTTTGGGCCACACTGTATAAGAGCTGATAATGAGGTGGGTGAGGATGAAAAAAAATAAGCTAGATGAGGATTTCTTGATGTGCTGCCCTGAGTGATGGTGAAGAGCCAGTTGCCTCTCTGGTTCTCCCCAGTGGAATGGAGAACCATTCCTCAGAGGATGCCATCAGGACATAGGTAATTTTGCCAGTGAGTGGGTTTGAATATGTGTTTTCAGAGACCTCCAAGTCTTTGATGTCCTTCTAAATAAACATTGATGTTCAGCTGTTCTAGACCATTCCCATTTGAGCCTTGCTTGATTTCACTCAGATTTGGAAATGCCGGGTTCTTTGTACTTATTTGGTACATGCTCAATAATTGAAACCAGAAGAGCCAATTTCTCTGGAACTGTTGTAGGAGCTTTTGAGACCCAACAGAACTTCCATAGCTCTATGAAAGAAATGATTGCAGCCTGGAACAAATCTGGTGCCATAGCACCCAGAGGTAAAAAATAGGTCAGTTGACCTTCTCAAGAGAGACTAAACTGTTGTGATTCTTATGTTCCATTTCACCCAGACCATCTCCTGGAAGCAAACTCAGAATTTATGCAGACTGGGAAAGGCAGAGGTATGGCAGAGAGACCCTTGCCCAGGTATGAAACTCCAGGCTTCTTACATTACCCCAAGAATCAGGAGAGGAATGAATGGACCATCTCCTAGTAGGTGGATAGGCACTTTCCTTGCTGCCAGGAACTCAGACTTTGTCTCCTCCCAGAGGCAGCACCACTTGTAGTTTATAGTGTCCCTTGGCCAGGCATATGGACGGAATAGAGGATGGGGCCAGGGTACATCCATGGTACATTAAGACCGTGTGACCAAGCACCTAGCACTTGTTTATTTTAATAGAAAGTACATGCAAAGACCCTGATGTTGCTGTTCTTCTCAGCTCCCATCATTCCAGATGGGTAGGAGAGCTCAAAAGCAAAGAAAGAGAAATCTGTTTGTCTTTGAGTAAGTCCATTTATCTCTAAGTTAGTTCTAATTGGTAGCTCTTAACCTTTCTTTAATGAGAATAATTTCTTCCAACCAGCCAGATCTACCAATAAGGAGAAGTGTATGAAATTCTTTAACACCCAAACAAAATGGCAAAACCCAAAATATTACAGAGCCCATCTTTAACAGTAAGGCTATGGAGTTACATAAACCTATGTTAAGCATGTAATCTTTCATCCCCCATTGTGGATCAATTTGGAAAAACCAAAATATATCATTTTTAAAGGCTAAAAACACATTCTTATCATTAAAATGATGTGTAAATGAGAGAAAAGAATAGACAGGCTTCCAAACCCCAGGAAGAAAGCAGCTTAATTATGTGAGCATCTTATCATGAAGTCTCTTGCAGCTAAAATTAGATTTTGAGTGCATGAATATGCGATGTTTGCACACCAGAAGGCATTTTTCCCTTAAAAGTAGCAGGAGTCACTTGGCTCTTAGGGGGCTTCCAGGGGAGAAATGAAAAAGGCTTAGGTGGATCTATGTGACTCCAAGAATGCATGGAGCATAGGTTTGTTTTGACTAGAAATGTGTTGGAGATATTTACAATGTGATGCCTCCTAAAAGGTCCATTCAGGTTTAGAAAAAAATTGAGCTGACTGGTTCTACATTTATCCACACTCAATATTGGGCACATTGGCCTGACAAGGTGGAAGTTGAGGGGGGTTATCATAGGATTTTCAAATTGAAGATCACGTCTTAACTCTGCTCCACCATGACCTAAAACAGAGCTCTCTCTCTTTCTCTCTCTCTGTCTCTATCTCTGTCTCTTTTTCTCCTCTCCATTGCTCTCTTCCTACAGTTTTTCATCTGTTGAAGATGTTGGTTGGATCCCCAATGTTAATTTCCCCATTTCCTTTCTCACAATCCTCTGGTTTTTGTTCAGGGATTTTAGGCTTTTTCCAGACTAAACTTTATCATTTACAGGTGTAAACATATAATCTAATTCAGCCAAATGACTATTCATCTCTGGCCTTCACAATTGGTTCTGTTTTATCATATGGACTAAGACAACATATGTAGCCAAGATGGATTTAGGGATTTTTTTTCTGGAATGTTGCATAGAGATTCTGTTTCACAGGTTAGATATAAAAGGGGAAATAGGTATTCAGGGGTTTTGCTGTTCATCTTCGGGCTATGGAGGGGAACCAGTCACAACATGATGTGACTCTTCTGAAGGAGATTCGAGAGAAAAGATCTCAGGTTTTCTTGGTACTGTTGGGGTCTAGGCTCAAGCCTTGCCTATGATTGGCCCTACCTCTGGACCTTTATGTTCACGAATCAATAAATTCCCTTTGTTTAAGTTGGGTTGAGTTTATTATTACATATGGCCCGGAACACTGAATGAGCTTAAATTGAAAGGCTCTAACATTCTCTGACTTGGAATGATGGGGAACTTCTGATTGAAAGGAATAGAACTGAGTGTAAAATCCCCAAAGGGACCCCTTGTGCACCAGCAGGACAAATAGTGATTTTTGAATTAATATATGGTAAAGTCGCCCATGTGTTTTTAGAAAATATTCTTCTGGATTTCCAATCCAATCAGATGTATCTCTGACCTTTAACAAACCATTTTTTCCTAATTGAAAAACTGGAACACCAGTAACAATAAAGGCATGACCATGTTCCTGTTCTCTTTGCCATAACTGTCTTCATAGAGCAAGAATATGATGTGCTATTGAAAGGAAAGATTTTAGAAGCTACTTAATTTGAGGAAAACCTTCTTCAGGGGCCATAGTTGACAGTCTCTGGTCAGTAGGAAAAAGCATGTATGAGTAACCATTTTGGTTTCAGCTGAGTGAACCATGCAACCTTTGGACAGAATTATTACTATATTGTAAGAGAAAAAGAATGCTGCCAATGAGAATCTCCCCTATCTTCCCTTTATAAGTTCTATTCTATGCTAAAAATTAGCGAAACAAACCAAGTAATACATGTTCAAACTTTCCTGTGAGTTTCTCACTTCAAGAGAGTATGACAGAATGGCAATATGTACAATGTACAAAATGTACAAGGAAACCAAAGATCACAAAAAATTGATGTGAGTATATTTTTTTCAGAGTGTACTCTTGTCACTAAGACAAATTCATATGTCCCTCCCAAAATACTATGCAGAATAACTGCATAAGTATACAATATGCTTTTGGAAATATGAAAAGATCTATTCTAAATGATAAACATAATGATTTATATATAATTACTTAATCTCAAAAATAAAACCATTTTAGTTGATATTATGAGCATAAGTATAAGATGTGTGAATCAACTTTCCAAAATGTACATCTTTTAGTCAGGAAATTACCTTCTGTAGGTTTTTATCTCAAGTCTATACATCAGTAAGCAACACATTTATGGCCTGATGATGTGACCATGTAAAAACTGCAGGTTGTGAAGTTTCATAGACATCATTCCACATGTGCATTAGTGCATCAGGAGTCATTATTGTTTTCATTTTGGAGAAAGAAACGTAATTGCAAAGATTGAGTTGCCTACCATTCAAACTTTTTATTTTACAAATAGGAAAATCAAACTAGGAAGAGACTTAGGTTCCTCTAGGGTCATACTGTGAGCATGAGCATTGAACCTAAAGTCTTTTTTTTTTTTTTTTTTTTTTTTTTTTTTTTTTTTTTTTTTTTTTTTTTTTTTGCCTACAGCACCCGGTATTCCCAGGCAGTCTCCCATTCAAGTACTAACCAGGCCCAATCCTGCTTAGCTTCCGAGATCAGATGAGATTGGGCGTGTTCAGGGTGGTATGGTTGTAGACAAACCTAAAATCTTATTGGGCTCTGGGCCCGAAGTGATAGCACAGCAGTAGGGCTTTTGCCTTGCATGCGGCTGACCCAGGATGAACCATAGTTCGATCCCTAGCATCCCAGATGGTCTCCCAAGCCAGAAGTGATTTCTTGTGAATAGCCAGGAGTAACCCGAGTGTCATTGATGTGGCCCTAAAAACAAAAACAAAACAAACTCTTATGGACTCTGAGGCGGGAGTGATAGCATAGCGGTAGGATGTTTGCTTTGTATGCAGCTGACCCAGGATGGGCCCAGATTCAATCCCATGCATCCCATATGGTTCCCCCTCAAAGCCTGTCAGGATCTATTTCGCTTTTTTTCTTTTTCTTTTTTGAGGGGTGGGCTACACCTGGTAACACTCAGCGGTTACTAGGGGCTACTCCTGTCTATGCGCTCAGAAATCGGTCCTGACTTGGGGGACCATATGGGACGCCGGGGGATTGAACTGCTGTCCACCCTAGGTTAGTGCTTGTAAGGCAAACACCCTACTGCTTGTACCACTGCTCCAGACCCCCCTTGGGAGCTATTTCTGAGAGCAGAGCCAGGAATGTGGCTCTAAAACAAATAAAAAACAATTAAAAAACCTTATGGGCTTATTTCATGAAACCACTAGATTGCCCCTATTTCATCTTTATAGCTCTTCAAGAAATTGCTGAAAATGAGGTACATGTACACATTCAATTTATTTGAAGTGACCCCATTAATTCTACTGATAATTCTTTGTCAGAATGCTTTTTCATGGTCACCTGAGTTAAGTTATAAGGTTTTTTTTTTATCAAGCATATACATTATTTGAAAATATGCTTAGAGGGAGAAGGACTTTTCAAAGAAGTTAGATCAGAGAAGGAATACAACATTCTATAAACTAAGAAATGGGTTTTCACACCATGTCACAAACATTCACTACACCACATAGGCTCTGTTTCTCCAAGACCTTAAGATAAGCATGATCAATGTATCTGAGTCATTAGCATGTGTGTGTGCAGCTGGTTTCACATGTGCAAGCATAAACAACTGCCTCTTTGAATCATCCTCCATCCATCCTGAACATTACAAGTGACAAGAGCCTGATTTATACAGAGTTTGGCAGTAATTCATTTGGATGGCTCAATCGCCCACAATCAGAACTGCTGCTCCCAAAGACATAGCAATTGACTCCCACTTCAGAAGGTCCACAGTATGTTTTAGAGAAAGCCTATCAGAGCAGACAAATGGTCCTAGACATAGATAATCTCTTTACCTAATCCACAATGGCTATTCAATTTATACCATGAGATCTGCCAATGGTTAAGATCTTACCTTACCAGATAGCCTGAATTAGTTTTATCTTGCTACAAAACAAATTACCACATCTTCTGCTGTTGTAAACAATACACATACCATATAGCCTCTGGGGGAGGGGAGGTTTTAAAAGTCTTGGCACAACTCTGGCTCCTTTGCTTTAGGATGTCACTAGATGTGATCAAGGAGTCAGGCTGCATCCTCATGAATGTTTTTGGAAAATTAATTAACTTGTGATTATAAGATGATCCCCTCAGATCTGTCACTCAATCCAGCCCCTTGATATAAAATTCTTTCATGCTATTCACGATATGGATATTGGTTTCTTCATGTATGACAATCTTGTGCATATTATTTAAGAATGGAATACTGTCCCTTAACCTTTATTTAATTCTAATATTTAGCAGAAAGTCACAGACCCTGACGGTGCAGTGTGAGAGTATGACCCTCTCATACTCAGGAGCAGAGCATTAATAAATGCATAAACATGAGGAGGTAAGATCATTGGTGACCATCTCTTTGGATCAGCATACTACATTAATTTAAAAAATTCTAAATAAGTACATTTTGATGGTCTGTATACCCTTGCTGACTACTGAATAGTTGTGAATGCAGTTGGTAATAATTAGGTATATCAGTGCCATAATAATGAACCTAAGACTAATGTCCCCAATTTACTGCACTGACATCAGAATCAGGATCTTAATGAGTCAGTTCTATACTGGACACCTATATAGTCTTTTAAAATTTATCCTGGATCTTTAAAATTTCTTTCTTTTTTTTTTAGTTTTTGGATTATTACTGATTTAATATTGCTACTTCTTTCCTTCCTTGATTACTGCTGCTGCTAATTATTTACAATGAAGTTGAATGTCAAGGGTCCATATCAATTTTTTTAATACTTGCCACCCCTTGATTTTATTATCTGGCTTCTAGAAAAATCTTCACTTTTATAATCAAAAGTTATAGCAGGTTCTTCACTGTATAAATTTTTCTCCTCAAATCATCTGTTGTTTTTAAACTACATTTGTATATCTAAGACATTACATATTAATTCTGTTTTTATAAGTGACATTTTTCTATTTTTAAAGAATATTAAATATACATATGTAAACATTCTGTAACATATTAATGCAGTTTTATGGGTTGTGAGCTTTAATATTTGCCAATTTTTCTGTCTATTCCATGGTTTTTGTTTGAATCATGTTTTTTGTAAAGAAAGGTAACTGCAGAAATATGCAATCCTGTACACAAATTCTGACAATTCCAAGTTTGTAGTTTCAACTAATAAATGATGTCAATTAGCCATAGCTACCTCCCAATTCAGTTCTCTATAGAAAGCATTAGACTTTCTGAAGCATAATTCCCAGTCATACCCTGGCTATATATTATTTATGCTTTCCTATATATTCTCTCTTTTAGAGTCAATTCTGTTTTCATCCACTTAAGCTTCCCCTAAACACACATACTTATTTTTAACCATAGCCATATATATAATTAGAGATAAAAATAATAATGCATTTACTTGATCAGTTTATCTTCAGATGTTTGATTATTAATACAAAATCTCTGATAATCTCAGATGACATAAAAGAATCCTGTCTTGGTATCTTGTTTTTTCAGAGCCTGGCTATTGTTAATAGCGCTGCAATGAATATCGGTGTGAGGAAGGGATTTTTGTATTTTTGTTTTCCTAGGGTATATCCCTAGGAGTTGTATAGCTGGGTCAAATGCGAGCTCAATTTCCAGTTTTTTGAGGAGTCTCCATATTGCTTTCCATAAAGGCTGGACTAGACGGCATTCCCACTAGCAGTGAATAAGAGTTCCTTTCTCTCCACATTCCCACCAGAACTGATTGTTCTCGTTCTTTGTGATATGTGCCAGCCAGTCTCTGTGGTGTGAGATGGTACCTTATTGTAGTTTTGATTTGCATCTCTCTGATGAATAGTGATATGGAACATATTTTATGTGTCTTTCGGCCATTTGTATTTCTTCCTTGAGGAAATATCTGTTCATTTCTTCTCCCCCAAGATGCCTTTCAACAGATGAATGGCTAAAGAACTGTGGTACATATACACAATGGAATATTATTCAGCCATCAGGAAAGATGAAATCATGAAATTTCCCTCCTATACATGTATGTACATGGAATTTATTATGCTTAGTGAAATAAGTCAGAGAGAGATAAACACAGAACAGTCTCACTCATCTATGGGTTTTAAAATAATAGAAGACATTACTGTAATAAGGCCAAGAGACAATAGAGTTAAGGGCTGTGAGGGCTGGAAGGACTGGCTCACAATTTGAAGCTCACCACAAAGAGTGGTGAATGCTGTTAGGGAAATAACTACACTAACAATTAGCATGACAGTGTTAAAGAGAAGTAGAATGCCTGCCGTGATACTTAGGCTCAAACCTGGGTCAGCCTATGTAAGTATACTTGCTGTATTATTTCTTAATGTTTGTATTTATTTCTCCCATTACTAACATATTTATTTGATGAATAATTTGCTAGCATTTCTTAGTTATTTGAAAAATTATACGTACATAATTTTTCATTAACTCAAGCCAATAGAGACTGGACAGTATTGTATTTATATTTATATTTATTTGTGTAACCTCAGTCATAGCATAGTACTTGGTATGTAAGAGGCATGGGAAATACTAGTGGAATGGAAGGAGGGATAGATGAGACTCCTCATCAGACATTAAAGGTTTTCCAGAAAATTATACTTTGTTCATCCTACTTGTAAATATAAGGAAAACTTAAGGCTTTCTATTTTACCATTGGTCATTTCTTTAATCTTTTGGATTGAGTTGAGCTATGATCATGCTATTCTGCAAGTTAAAAGTGTAATCACCAGAAGTGGCAATCACCAAATCCTACTAAATAGCTGTAAGCTCCTACACAAATTATTGGTCAACCATCTATCTGCTCTTGATTCTTGAGGAGGACATATTAATAGGATTATTCTCAAAAGTCCTATTCATGGATATTTAGAAAGAGTGTCTAATGTGATCCCCATCATGGCTCTACCTGGAGTCCACTATTGTGATATGTATTTTTCCAGTGTGCCTGAGACAAGTAGGGGATTGTAATTACCTCTTTCAGTTCTATAACTCACCAGCTATAGATATTAAACCAGTAGCGATTTTTTTTTAAAATAAAGACATTTCTATTTTGCATTTTATACCTCATGGTATAACACAAAAGTAACCCCCCCTGTTCATTCTCTTGAGAGAAATAGATGGGGGGAGATTATATTTGAATAAGTCACAAAGGTAAAGAAAGGATAAAAGATTTCTACCCCTAGATCCACTAATATAGCCTTCTCAGACAAGAAAGAATAAAGATTCCTCTTTAGTCTAATGCTGGAAAAGCAATAGGTAGTAGAGCATTTCTCTCCATGAGATGGGGCAAGGGTGAAAGATGGGGAGACAGAACAAGAAAGATCTGCCTGCTAAATAGTTTGGAGCCCACAAAACCAGCAGCATCAGAGTATAAAGTTCACTGCATTACCTATTTCTATGGAGGCATAATTTTAACCTACAACTTAAAATAGCATTTATTAACTCAGAATTTCTGTGGGTCAGGAATCAAGGCAATTCTTAACTGGATCCTCCTTCTAGAAGACTTTAATGAGGCTGCAAGTAGGAAATTTGCTTTTGTTCTCTCATCCTAAAGTCAGACTCTGGGAAAATGTACCACCAAGCTTACTCACATCATTGTTAAGATTCAATGTCTTGCTGGCTAATGGCCAGAGGGTACCTTTCAGATCTTGCTTTGTGAGCTTCCTCATAAAGCATCTCACATCATGGGAGTTTGGTTCATCCGAATTAGAAATATAAAAAAAGAAAAAGATATTGGGAAGATAGCTCGAAGAGCAAGAGCACATGTCTTGCATGAGTAAGACTCTCAGTTCACTAATCACTCTGGACAAGAATTTGGTACTAAAAGTGGAGAAACTAACAGACAAGGCATCCCTCCATTAACAATAGTGCAAACCACAATGTCAAAAAGGAAAGAGGGAGAGGGAGGGAGGGAAGGATGGAGAGAAGGAGGGGAAAATCAATTTGAATGCTTCAATTAAAATAAAAAGACTCAGTTCAGCCTTAGCATTGCCAGATATAGCCTTGATGATACACATCACTGCCCCACTAACGATCAGACTTGTACCAGAAAAATTGTATCAGTAGAAGTGGCCCTAATTGCCCTCAAGCACAATTGGTGATATTTTATAAAAAAAGAGAGCAAGTTTTAATTCTTTGTGTTTTAGATCCTAGTATTAAAAGTAAGATCCCTTCACTTTTATAGTATTGTATTTACGTATATTAGAAGCAAATGATAAGGTCCAGTTTCTATCCAGGAGAGATTTGATGGGAATATGAAACTAAAAAGTGGAGATAACATTTGTATCTGTTTATCATATTCTAGTTGAGTATCAACTAGAGGTGAGTGAGTTGCCTCCAATATTCACCCTATGGTTGCATCCAAGGGCCTCTTTTCTGCATGGAACTGCATCATAGCTCTCAGGATTCTTTTTTTTTTTTTTTTGTGGTTTTTGGGTCACACCCGGCAGTGTTCAGGGGTTACTCCTGGTTCCATGCTCAGAAATTGCTCCTGGCAGGCACGGGGGACCATATGGGACACCGGGATTCGAACCGATGACCTTTTGCATGAAAGGCAAACACCTTACCTCCATGCTATCTCCCGGGCTCCCTTTTTGTTTTGTTTTGATTTGTTTTTGTTTCTGTTTTTGGGCCATGCCCAATAACGCTCAGGGGTTACTCCTGGCTAAACACTCAGAAATTGCTCCTGGCTTGGGGGGACCATATGGGACATGGAGGGATCAAACTGCAGTCCATCCTAGGCTAGCGCTTACCTCTAGAGCCACTGCTTTGGCCCTAGTATTCTTAACGGTACTTATCCATATTCATAGGAACCCATAATAGAAATTGCCCACATCACTAGTAAGGTTCAGGGCTTGTTTTTTGTTGTCATCTTCTTTCTAATGTGGTCCCTCTTTAAATACAAAGTGAAACTAGCCTGGATCCCTACATCTTGCCTAACAAAGAATCAGTAAGGTAAGAAAATCCCTGCAGATTTGCTAACCAGATTGCTCGCTCCATGGGATTGCCCAGGGAAACTACTCTTTGTGTTAGCCATTATTCCCCATCCTACCTAAACTTCCCTTATTCCATAGCCACATTAACCTCCATCAGATAATTAAGGGCTTGGCTTTTCTTGAGAGACCTTAAATGTAACCTTTCTGCTACCCAATACATCTTTGAATGACACCAGCTCTAATGAGATGTTCAAATTTAGAAAACTGAACGACTCCTTGCTTTCATCCTGACATTTATTCAGCTGAAGTGATCAGACTATGCCACTACATTACTTATAATTTCCACCTGACCTTGGGTGATGGAGTGTAATCTTTAAGGAAACTATCCATTTAATCTCTCTCGCCTTATTAGCATTTAATTACTTTGACAAATTTCTAGTTGTACAAAGATGTTAGGATTACAACCCAATTTTTTCTTCAAAAGGCCCAATAGGCAAAGGCAGTAAGATCATCTCTTACACCACCAAGTTCCGATTGAAGAACTGGCTTGATATTGAGGCCCTCAGCCACAGTTTTTGGAGTTCTACCTAAAGGAAAGGCTCTCTCTCTCTTTTTCTCTCTCTTTTCCTCCTCTTCCTCTCTCTTTCTTCCTCTCTCTTTCTTCCTCTTCCTCTCTTTCTCTTCCTCTCTTCCTTTCTCTCCACTCTTTCTTTCCCTCTCTCCTCTCTTCCTCTCTTCTCTCTCTCTCTTTCACACACATGATCACATGAGCATATGAACATACAAGCAAAGACCAGTACACAATCTACTGAGAGCTGCTGCACCAAACAGTGTGCAATGGATCCTACATAGAAACATTGCAAAATAGCACCTGGGTTTGACCCAATGCCCTTGTCTTCCTGACAAGAGTTTTCTGAGATTCTGATTCAAGTCAAGTATAATTATCAGACTTTCTCATTTTAGCAGATTTTGTAAAATCACCTCACACACCATATCTCCAAGCCCAGGTGAATGAATCTGAAGCAGGGTCATGCATGAAATAATCAAAATCAGTATTTTCTGGCAATCTTCTACCACGTATGGAGAGCAAGCTGCCTGCCAGAATTGCCATTTTTAATGAGTTGCAGAAACCACCTCTGAGTGGGGTAGTAAGGACAAATAGCTCAGGCTATCTTGAGCCATTCTCAGCCAGGTTTACAAATAAGACAATCTCTGTTTTGAGGTAAATCTGAGTTATAGACAAATATACAAAGGAACAAGAAATGATCTTTGTTTAAGTAAAAGAAAGTAACCTAACAGATTTGGGTCTGAAAGATACCAACCTGTCATACTTTCACTGTGAGAGTGAACATGGAGTCCATGGGATAGTGCATAGTACACAGAGAGACCAGTGAATGATGCTGTGTTGAGAGAAAGAGAATCTATCAGTACCGTAAATATCCCAGAGGAAAGCTGAGATGGAAATTGTTAAAATTAATGTTAAGAAGACAAGCAACACAACACTCAAGTCAACAATTGTGCTCCAAATCCAATCAGTATTTCACTTCTCTGAGGTTGTTTTCTAGTCCTTTCATATGCTAATTTCCTTTTTTTCCCTATGTAAACTAATGAGTTTTACTTTCTTTTCCATATAGTTATACTATGAATATTTGCTCTTTTTTATTTGTTTCTTTCCTGTTTGGGGGCCATACCCAGAAGCACTCAGAGGTTACTCCTGGCTCTGTATTTGGGTCAGTCCTGATGCTGCTATGAGGACCATATGGGATGCCAGCATCTAATACAGGTCAGCCAAATGCAAGACAAATGCTGTGCTATTGCTCTGGCCCTATTTGCTCATTTTTATGTCTTTAGAACCCTTCCAATTCCTTTCTTTTTCCCTACTTCACTATCCAGGTCCATTATATAGTAAGCACAGTGACTGCCTAGTACTATCCATTTATACTTTATAAAAAGATGTATGTGCATGTATTTATTAGCTAGTATTTATATGGATTTAATAACTTAGTGAGTTAGCATTAGTTTAGCAAAATTGTGATCATACAAGGCGCATAGTTTGATGTAAATTGCTTTCCACTTTATGGTTCATTATATTTATTCCTTTGAAAACAGGGACTTCCAAAATGTGGTGTTCATACATCACCAGTGTAAGAAAATAATGGTCAAAGCTGTATCTGTTTAGTTTTCATCACATTCCTATTTCAATTTCATATTTGTTTATATTACACTTGAGATATTCACATATGCAAGTATATAACCACATTTTAGAGGGCATGCTGACATTAGTAATCAAAAACACTTAGAAATCTACATAATTGGGAAATTATTTATTCAAATATTTAGTTTTTCTATGAATAGTCAAACTATTTCTACTTAGGGTACCTCAAACTATGTGACAACAAAACTGGTTTACATAGCCATCTACTTGAGGTACCTCAAACTATGTGACAACAAAACTGACTTACATAGCCATGTATGCAAGAGTGTATATATATACATATATATGTAGACATACATACATATATATATATATATATATTTAGTTCTGTAGGACAGGATCTCAAATCCAAAATATTGTGGCTGATTTAAAGTTACAAATAATTTTAAATATCATGAGCTTTAGTAGTGTGCCCTCAAAGAGTTAATAGCATTTTATATTCCTACCAGTAATGTATGAAATGCTTGTTTTTACTGCATTTTAATTGGAATTTGGGTACTATAACTCTTTTCAACTTTTGCAAGTTTAGTAGGTGAATTGAGAAATATACTCACTTTTTAAAGTTTACTTTGTACAAATGGCATTTAAGCTCTTTCTCACTCAAGAGTCCATGATCCTCTAATTGTCTGTTTTCAAACTTTACGTGTCACAGTTATGACTTAAGTCTCTCTTTACTAAGTGTCTTTAAATCTCAGAGACATCTATGAAACATTAACAAGAAAATAACAAATAAAAGGCAGTGAAGAAAGAAATCTGAATACTGTTCAGATGGTGATCTTGCCAATACTGTTCAGCTTGCAAAACTGAGGCCAAGATCCTGTGATTTCATCCAGAACAAATAATATAAAGCAGTGTGTAATATTTGCAGAATGAGCATATTCATAGTAAATATTTTAAGATCAATGACTACACAAAATGCATTCTCCTTGAGCTTTGTTCACTTTTCAAATGGCTTTGTATTAAAAGTGCTATTTCAATAAATATTCATGGGGAAATTTATTGATGTGTTTTATCATTTATAGTAAAAATCCCTAAAAGTCCTGGGAAAATGTATGGTGGCTATTTTATCCTTTTAGGAGAGAAGTGGTTAAAAATATGTATATTATGCTTCAGTTTTCTTGTTGATAGACACTTTAAAGTAAGAAATGCACCTCTCCTCCCTTTTGGGGGGCAGCACCCATATGTGCTCAGGGATTACACCTGGCTCTGTGCTCAGGGATAGTTCCTGGAAGGCTTGGCAGATTATATGGAGTATTGGGGCTAGAAACTGGGTCAGATGTATGAAAGGCAGAAACTTGCTCATTGTACTATCTCTCCAGTATGGAAAATTGCTTTTTATTTTTAACTTTTTCTAGCTTGCCCTGAGTTTATGAAGCCTGGGCATAGCAAAACAACAAATGGAATATGGGAGGAGTGTAGTGGAATATCTATGTGCTGAGCTTTTAAAGTTGCAAAAGCCCCTCTAACAGCTACCATTTAATGAATTCTTGCTTACCTCTTGCCTGGCCTTTTTATATAAAATGTAGCACATGTTCTGCCACCACAACCCTGTGAAATAGTCAGCATTCTCCCTTTTTTTTTTTTTTTTTTTTTTTTTTTTTTTTTTTTTTTTTTTTTTTTTTGGTTTTTGGTTTTTGGTCACACCCGGCAGTGCTCAGGGGTTACTCCTGGCTCCATGCTCAGAAATTGCTCCTGGCAGGCACGGGGGACCATATGGGGCACCGGGATTCAAACCGATGACCATTTGCATGAAAGGCAAACGCCTTACCTCCATGCTATCTCCCAGGCCCCAGAATTCTCCCATTTTATAGGTGAGGACCCCAACCTTATAAAAAGATAAGCAATATATTCCAACATTACATAGCTAGCTGAATAATGAAAGAACTGGTAGAGTATGGTCTATCTGACACCAATTTGCCCTATTATTGGTACCTGCTTGCTTCCGTTTCCCATCTGTTATTTCACTCAATCCTGGGAGACTCTGGGACCAGGGAAACTACATGGAACTATGTAGGAACTTGGCCTCTTCAGCACAAAGGAACCTATGACATCTCACAGGCCCTGAATGTCATCCTTTATGGCTCTGTGCCAGGAAGCAAACTCACACAGGCAAAGAGTTGAAACTCTGGTTGCTTATTCTTGCCAATTTTTTCAGAGTCCAAAGTTCACGGTAAATGTATTTCTTTTTATAATGGGAAGCTTTATCCTAGACAATGATCAAGTTCCTTTGCTCTCTTGTTTAAGATACTCAAGTCACTATCCATTGTGATAAAATAAAACCCAGAGGTCTACCCACCTTGGCTTGGCATTTAAAACCCTCTATAATCCTCCACATAACCTTTGTCTCCATAGTTGTCATCTTCAATTGATTCATTGTTGCCATACATGGTGAGTTATCCTTTGACCACACTATGCCCTCCAATCTTCCTTAAATGTATTTCTCCCCAATTTTCCAACTTTAAAGTATTAAATATAATCCAAGACACTTTTTAATGTCTCCCATGTCTCATTAGCCTTTTCTGTTACCCAGAAGAATCAGTGGGTCTCTTTTTGGAGATCTCAAGAACCTGTGCCATTACTCTGCTATTGACACTTTTTATATCTATTTTGCAATTGGAGTGTGAACTTATATAAGGAGAAGATGGTCTATAACTGTGTTTCCAGCAATACAATCAATATTGACTTCAATGTTAATAATAGTATTGACACTATTGACTATAGTATACTATTGACTATAGTATTGACACTATTGACAACATTGACTTCAATGTTAATATTGTTATTCAATATATTCAATGTTAGTATTGACACTAATATGTAATAGTGACTAATGTTCATGAAAGGTTTAAAAACTGGTGTTACAGGTTGGGATGTGACTTAGAGGTTGAAATGGTAAAGCACATCCCTCAACTTAGCACAGAGAAAAAAAAGTTATTTATAGTATTCCTGAGAACCTCTCACAAAGTAGATGATAAATTTACTCCTATTTTGCAGATAAGGAAATGAAGGTGTGGAATTTAATATAAAAATAGTATAATTGTATTTATTGAATTTTTAAATTTTAGGCACTGTAATTTGCAGGAGTGTCAATAGTAGTGTCACAAGAATAAAATGTTGCTATGCCACACCTGCCACCAGAGTCTCTAGTCCCCACCACCATTGTCTCTAGGCTCCCTTCACCCACTGACTCATCTTCAAACTTAGAAAACCTTAGATTCAAGATCTTTCACCATTGGATATTGTTTACTCCCTTTATTTATATCCACATGAGTTAGATTATTCAGTATTTGTCCTTCCTTAGACTTATTTTCCTTAGACTCAGCACAACACTCCAGTTTCTTCCAAGCTGCAAAAAAATGTAGAATTTAATCTTTTTTATAACCATGTAGTAGATATATATATATATATACACACATATATATATACATACACATATACGCAATTCCTTTATTCTCTCATCTATTCTTGGGTTGTTTCCAGATTTTGGCTACTGTGAATAGTACTACAATAAATAAGAGTGCAAATATCTTTTCAAATTAATATTTTTGTCCTCTTGAGGTAAAGGTTAAGAATCATATAGGAAGATCAATTCTTAGTTCTTTGATACATCTCATGCTGTTTTTGTAGAAACTGAACCATATGAAACTCTCAATAACAGTAAATAAGGGCTTCTTTTTCTTCACATTCCTGCAAGCCACTGGTAGTTTTCAGTTTATTTTAAATGTGAGATGATGTCTCATTTCATTTTGATCTGCATTTTTTGATGATAACTAGTGAGCACTTTTCCATATGTTGAGAGGGGGGTTCTCTATATATTATTTATAGGAAGTACCTGTTCAATTACTTTCTCCATTTTTTAGATAGGCTTCGTTTTTGTTAAGTTTTGTGAGTGCTTTATAGATCTTGAATATTAGCCCTTTGTCAGATGTATAGTTAGAACTTTTATCCCACTTAACAGACCGTCTTTTTATATTAGTCACTATTTATTTAGTACTACAGAAATGTCCTAATTTTGTATAATCCAAGTTGTTTACATTTGCTTTTTTATTTCCTAGAGAATGGCATCAAAGCATTCAATATACCATGGAGAATACTGTACATTTTTCCCAATTATTTATGGACTTTGCTATAAAATTGAGGTCCTTGATCCAGTTTGAACTAACCTTCACATATGGTATGAGATAGAGATTCATATTAATTTTTTTACTTGTAGCTAACCAATTTTCACAATACAATTTGTTGGAGGCTTTCTTTGTTTTACTTAATACTATTAACTCCTTTGCTATAAATTAACTGATTTTGTACCTGGAGATTTATCTTCAAAATACCAATTGTATTCCATTGGCCTAAGAGTTTGTCTTTAGTCAAGTCTTCACAATTTTGATAACTATAGCTTTATAATTTAATTAAACTACAGGGAAAGAAAAGTTTACCTTTTACTTAGTTTTCAGTATTACTTTGACTATTTGGAGAGTTTTATTATTACTATAATTTTAGTAATATTTGACTCAAGTCCCTAGATATTTCATGAGCATTTCCATGGTAATACATTCTATACAGAGCTTTTGGAAAGATGGCCATTTGCTATTTCCTCCAGTCTATGAACGTGGCATATGTTTTCATTTTATATTTCTTTTAACAGTGATTTAGAGTCTTATTTATATTTCTACATCTCCTTTGTGTTATTTTAGTTGATTGTTTTGTTTTGGGAGCCATACCTTGTTATGTCCAGGGCTTGATTCTGGCTTTTTGCTCAGGGATCCTGGTAGCACTCAGGAGACAATATCTGTTGTTAGTGTTTACTCCTCTATCATTCATTTCTTATGTTCAGTTGATTCCAAGTACTTTCTTTTTGAGAGTGTAATCATAAATGGAATTGCTTTTCTTATATTTTATATTTGCATGTACAAATGCATACAAGCTGTGCATATTAATTTTGAAGCTTGCCATTTTACTATATAGATTTATTATTTCCAAAATTCTTTAGTAAAGTCTTTGAGGTTTTCTATGTATATTATTATGTCATCTACAAATAGTGACAGTTTGACTTCTTTTCCAATTTGAATCCATTTAGTTTCTTTATTGCCTAATCATTGTAGTAAGGAATTTTAATGCTATGTTAAATAATGGTAATGAGATTGCCCCCTCATCTTGTGTCTGATCTTAAAAGAAAGATGTCCTGTTTTAGTCCATTAGTTATAATGTTGACTATAAGCTTGCAGTATTTGGTCTTTACTATATTGATGAAAGTTTCTTCTATCCCTATCTTACTCAGAGTTTTTATCATAAATGGGCATTGGATCTTGTCAAATGCTTTCTCTGTTTCTATTGATCTTATATGATTCTTAATCTTTCCTGTATTAATATAGTGTATCATATTGACTTGCATATTGAACTAGCCTGGCATCTCTGAACTAAATACCACTTGATCATAATATATGATCCTTCTAATATTTTATTAAATTTTGTCTTCTAAGCTCTTAATGATAATCACTGCATATTTGTTTATGAAGGATATTATTAAGTAATTTTACTCTTAAATTATGTTTCTGCTTTTGTTATCAGGATAATATTGGGCCCATAGAAACTTTTGCATAATTTTTTTTCTGACCTTATGAAAGTGCCTATACAGATAGGGGATAGGTTCTCTTTGAAAGCTTGGAAGAATTCACTAATGGCCTCTCCCTGAGTTAAACAGATCTGTCATGTGCTTGCCCAGCACTCAAGATTTCTCTGATGTTGAGACATTGGTAGCACAGGCAAAGTCAGAGCTACCACCTGGCATCTGTGCTGCTAGGGCCTGTACTCCATCTGCCCTCCCTCTCTTTCCTTACATCACACCTTACCTCCAAAAATACCTCCAAAAATCTTTCCCTATGAGAATCTATATGGGTCTGGACTTACATTCTTGGGAATTTTTTTATTTCTGTGCTAATAATTGGTTTGATTTGAACCCAGACTAATTTAAATCCAAGTCAAGTCATCAAGTGGTTCAGAATGAATCACCCTGATCCACAGGCTTTGTTACATTCTCATTAAACATTAACTGAAAAAAATACATTGAAAAGTAAATGAGAGGTTGGAGGGTTAATACAGTGGGTAAGGTACTTGTCTTGCACAAAAAAAGTTTGATACCTGGAACACCCACAAGCCCCAACAGGAGTGATTTCTGAGTACCATCCTGTATAACCCCCAAACCAAAACATATAGAAATGAATGAACAATAAAAATCACACAATAATAAATAATAGTCACCTATTCCACTGTTTCAAGCAAAATGTTTCTTAGAATCAAATAATATTGAACCTTTTCACTAAGGTCACCTTCTTCCAGCCCAGTAAAATCCTATCAGTATATTTGTGATAGTATCAGTGCAAGCAATATCAGTGAATTGCATTTCAAAAACACACTCTACGACAATGAGAAGAATGTTCAGAGAAACAAACACTGGGAACCAGGAACTTAGGGCTGCTCCTACACCTGCAGAGATAATCATTTTACTTCATTCTTTTCTCCTCATGTGATCCTCCAGAGAAAAAAAACTAGTCAGAAAGCAACAACACAGTAACAAGGATGAGCAGTAATGGCAGATCATTTTTGGAGGTAAGTTGTATGTAAGGAAAGAGAGGGAGGGCAGATGGAGAACAGGCCCTAGCAGGACAGATGCCAGGTGGTAGCTCTGCTTTTGCCTGTGTTGCCAATGTCTCAACACCAGGGAATTCTTTGGTGCTGGGCAAGCACATGACAGACCTGTTTAGCTCAGGGAGAGGCCATATTTACCTCGTACTTTTACAAGAGAAAAGACATAGACCAAGACTTAAGACTTGATGCCAATTGGCAGCTATGTAGACCTACCAGATGCTTACAAGGGAAGTGTGGGGATGGGGGAGGCACACTAAGTCATTTCTATCCTCCATTTCTCAGTTCCCCCCATAAAGGGGTAATCCTGGGAATATGGGAGCACACAGGCATGCAATAACACATGTACAAAAATACACATAAACATGCACATACTTAAAGTGATTTGTCAGGCTTCCAAGTACTTAACAGTACAACCAGTGGATTTTGTTTCTGAAGAGAAACCAGTAGGTCATAAGGACTGGTAAGCTACATTTCTCCTCCCAGAAACACTGCCAGTTTTATTTTCCATCTCCATTTTCATTCCTGATGGTTTGCAGGCCTTACAACATAAAAAATGGACACTGGTCCCAGGGTCAGTCAGGGGCCCCAAATCAAATTTTTATGACCAAGAGCAGGAAGAAAAAGATGAGGCATTTCATATGGATGTTTTCATTTCCATTTAGTAATAATGTAATAATTTCCTAAGGTGCTCATGGAAACTCATGAAGTAGTATACTTTCTTTTTTTTTTTTTTCATTTTTTCCCTGAATCCCCAGTATACCTTCTAAATTTGGCTTGAAGGCCTAGATTCTGTAACTACCATATTAGGTGGTCAAAAATCTGACTCTCTTTATACCACAGCTGGAAACCAGCACCAGAGGGAAGCAAGGTCTCTATCAGAACTACCAGGGATTGGAAGTAGGAAGTTCTAGTCAATGGCAATGACATTGCCCATCTATCAAACTAACAGCCAGCCAGCCCATCCTGGATCAGTCACTTAGCTTCTACTCATTATCATTTACTATGAGTCCTCTTTTTTGTGTAATCTGGAAGCAAGGTTCCTTGAAAAGAGGAAAGGAAAGGAAAGGACGCCAGTTATAAGAGTAACCTATTCTTGGGGCCGGGAAGGTGGCGCTAGAGGTAAGGTGTCTGCCTTGCAAGCGCTAGAGTAGGACGGACTGCGGTTCAAACCCCCGGTGTCCCATATGGTCCCCCTAAGCCAGGAGTGATTTCTGAGCGCATAGCCAGGAGTAACCCCTGAGCGTCAAACAGGTGTGGCCCAAAAACCAAAAAAAAAAAAAAAATAGGAGTTTAACCTGTTCTAAATCAAATACAAAACAAAGACTAAAACTTCTCTTCTGACAGGTCTTTGTGCAGGTCTAGCTCAGATCATACACTCAAGAAAGACCTACTGTTTCAGAAACATACTACTTGCTTTAATGCCTTGATGAGCCTGGCATTTTCTGTTTTTGAAAATCTTTCATTTAGGTTTACTGATGAAAATAAGGCTGAGCAGTTATATAAAAATGGTTTTATTTTGTGACAAGTTTATGGGCATGTTTTGAAGGAAGCAAACATATGTATATTAAGTATGAGGAGAATTATCAGTGAGTGTTTTTAAATGACCAATAAAAATGAAATTATTATTGTTCATTGTTTTTTATGGATCACAATATGTTGGGGAATTTTTCTGATGGAAATATCCAATGAATTCTTTTCCTAGACTCAAGGTTCTAATTATGTATTTAGTACACAGTAATCCATGTAAGTGAGTTCTCGCCTGTCTTAATTCATCTTCATAAATGTAATTGGCCCAATGAAAGAGTTCACAAAATAAGTCTGCAAAATGGTGGCAAATTCAATAAATACTGGTCAATTCTTTTCCAAAACTGTAATCTTTGGATAGAACTTTTGAGAAACATATCAGAAAATTCTTCCCAGTTTGCTTTATTTGTGTCACAACTGTTTATTAAAAACGTATTCTACTAAAGACATTAAGTAAACATTGGGAGTAAGTAAAACTTGTAGACAAATCCTGAACTGCAAGGAAGTAGCAATCAGCAATGTAGAACAGAAGAATGTTTCCTAAGATACATAGGAAAGGCTAGAGGAGTTGAGGCAAAACGCTTGTTTCCTGCATGAGTGTCATTAAGACTGCAAGTATGAAGTAGCATCTGAGGTAAATTGTTAATTATGGATAACGAAGGGTTGGAGAGAAAACGGGGTCACCATCTAAAATCTAAGATAATGTACAGCGGGTAGTGTGCTTGCCTCGCCTTGTCTTGCACATGATCAACGTGGGTTTGATATCAAGCATCCTGGATGGTTCCCTGATCTCTATCAGGAGTGACCCCTGATCACTGAACTAAAAGTAACCCCTGAGCACCAATAGAGTATATCTTCCTTTAAATTGCTAAGGCACAGAAATAGGTGCTTTCAGACTAAAATAAAAGCATTTTATAGTAGTGCAGGCAGGTTAGGACAAGAGAGAGAAAACAGGAGAGAATGTAGAAAGAAGCTGAGCACGCATTCCTTCTATACATGTGATAATTATTTACTTGATTAATTAATAGAGTGTGCCTACCATTGACAGATATGTTCTAGGACTTAGTTGAAAATTCAGAAGATTTTGGTACAAGATTTAACTATTCTCAAAGTTCTCAGAAATGTTGTGGCCAATGTTACTTAAGTTTACAACCGCATTTATTATTATACCTGATCTGTGGAGGAGAGTTTCACTGTTCAAATGAAGCTATAGGACCCAAATAAGTTCACTATCCAATAATTTTCATAGCAGCAGGTATTGTGAACATGAAATTAGTCATTTCTAAGGCAATTTTTTCATACTATTTACTGCTAAGTACTTCTTTTCTTGATTTCCATTACCAATATTTCCTCCTTGAAAATATAGAGGCCTTGGAATAAGACACCAAGAACAATATTTAGTGAAGAAAAATGCAAGTGAAATTACAAATGGAAAGGGGAGTTTCAGGAAAGGGACAAGTAATAGTATCACATAATGTATAGATTAATAGGAGGACTGGACTGTGTTAATTGGATTTGGCCTGGAGAAAGTCATCATTGACTTTATGGGAAATGTGTCACAAGAGGAGCATAAAGGCATCAGAAATCAGGTAACACTAGAGTTAGGAATGAGGGGGCAAGCATGAAGAAGGAGCCACATAGTTGGTGCAGGGCTTAAATGACTTTCCTCCACACCAGCTCTTGATTCTTTGAGTCTTTACTTTCATCAACAGATGGATTATTTCCTTTCTTAGTTGTATGCTTATGAGATAATTTTCACTGAACTATCTTTAATATGCCTTAGGTTATAACCACTGGTAATAAGCAGTCACCTATGATACTTCTCACTCTTTAATGGAATTAAAATTTCTAATTATTATCCAAGATATATTGCAAAGTCTTCCCTCCTTTCTCTCTTTCTCTCTTTCTCTCAATCTCTCTCTCTCTCTCTCTCTCTCTCTCTCTCTCCCCCCCCCTCAGATTCTGCTCTACTCCCAACTTTAGACTATTCTCTGTTTATCTGGTTGATTCTTTTCCTCTATAGTTTCTTTTGTGATCACTGAGTGTTCAGTTTTAACACTTTATTACTTTGCAATTAATTTTTCTTTCATGCCCTTCTCATGGTCTTATGGTCTCTACACCCTATCTTTTTATTTTATTTCAATGTGATGTTAGTGGATATGACTCAGAGTCTTGATATGATATTATGCAATGTGTTTACATGTGTACATGTATTTAAATACTCAACCCACTTGAGAGGATTAACTACTGGGTATATACTGTCACTTCAGATTGAATTCCATAAGAAACATACGTGAAATAGACCTAAGTGATTTCTAGTGACCAAAGCCATACCTGGTTGACCTGTAACCAGAATGAGAGTTATCCAACTACAAAACTACCTTATATTACAATTTATATTAGCCAAATTGTAACCAAATTGAAGATCCTTAATTATGAGAAAAAATATGATCCAGCCACAGGTTTAGGGATACTTTATTATGTAGCATTACTACTGCACTAGCTGACTGATACAACCTCAACCATTCAACCTTATCCACATAGAGCAATTTCTTTGCATATATCCCAGATGTCAACTGCTATGCTATTCCAATTACCATTATCAACAAAATAACTTCCCTTTCTGTATTCATTTTCAATATTTCTTCCAGAAGACTTATTACTATATTATGTAAGGTAATATTATATATTGCTAATTATATATTACTTATTACCTTATATATCTTATTTCTTTACATATTCAATAAATAAAGACTGTGCTAAGTCCTAGTAAAGATAATGTTTAGGCAGGAAGGGTATTAGTAAGGGGTAGGCATAAATTACAAAGAGAAAGTAAGAGGTAGCCATAAATTAGAAAGAGATACATTTCTTTGAATGAGACAGACATGTGAGTAAATAACGGCTTCCCAAGGTGCCAATCATATTTCTTATCCTAAAGCAAACTGAGTGGAGATAAAATAATTATTCTTGCAAATGTCCTTATTTATACTTAAAAGCAATTATATGTGGGTATTTTTAAAATATAAAATCTATAGTAATTACAAGTTTGCCTTTTGCTGCTTTATCATATGAGCCAGTGAATAAGTGAAATGCAAGGCAATCTTACCATATGTCAATATCAAATACATTTTTCCTTTAAAGTGTTTTTGTATATCCTTATGGAATATGGGGAATGAAATGTACTTGTAAACAGAAATGATTCACGGGATCATGATTGCTTTTAATCATCTGCATCAATTATATACAGCAATGGGACTTGGTGAAATACATTTATAACTTATTAAAAACACTGCTTGAAACAATTCAAATCTTGTTAAATCCTGGTATGCTAAACCAAGCATGGCCAAACTGGAAGTTAGAAAAATTTAGTTCTTATATAAGATCCAAACTGAACTTATACAAGAGTAATTACACGCCAGGATGAGACTTTCTGATCTCTCTTTTGGCATTATATGGGTAACAGGGAAGCCAGCTATCAGTACATATTTTAATCATGTTGTCAATAAGGCATCCAATTGCTATCCAAGAAAATTATTACAATGCCAGCTGATGGGAATATAAAATACATGTGATGCCAAAGCCATAGTACAGTGAGTAGAGCATTTGCTTTGCACATGGTCTCCCCTGGTTCAGTCTCCAGCATCCCATATGGTCTCCCAACCCTGTCAGGAATAATTTCAGAGTGCAGAGCCAGAAGTAACTCCTGAGAAAATATTGATATGACTCAAAGATTTAAAAAGATGTAAAGAAATTTATTAAGATATCTGTAATCAGTCACTTATTGGTTTCATAGGACATAGATGATGAAACATGTCATTCCCAGATCTCCCATGTACAATGTAAAAAAATTGCATTGAATCTAAATATGCTCTAAATAGGATTGATCTCTAAAATTATCTTTCTTTAAAAGATTAACTTTCCCCATAGCTTCATTATCTTTCTCTTCCCCATCAAACATATAAATTGAATTAAATAAGTTAGCACACATGAAAGCAAATATCGATAGCTCCAACTACCCATAATTTCCTTTGATTTTGCTAAGAAAAAACCTGCTGATTTTGGAGAGTAGATATGCAGCCTGAAACTAGTATCACCTTACTATACTCCTTTTCAGAGTAGGAAGATGAAGTTACATGCTTATACTGATGAATCAAGAACAAAAAAGAAAAAACTTGAGTTTCAAATTTGGACACCAGCGGAAGTCCTAATTTACTTATTTCTAGATGTGTGGGAAGAATTTGAATTAAACTACTTTCTGGCATAATTTCAGGGGTAGAATTTTTGTTTTATATGTAGACATATTTCCTATATAGAATAAATGTACAGAAAGGGAAATATTCCATAATTGCTATCAATATGGCTATGTCATGACCATGCATGTGCAATGAGGGAAACATGGAGAAGATAAGGACCACTTAAGAATGATTATAATTCACATCAAATAGAAAATTTTTATGGAAAGGAACATCCATGTAGAGAACTAGAGGCAGTGCAAGAGTGCTTCCATCTCTTCCTTTAATAAATATTTTCAAGAGGATTCCTCTTCTTATTCTCACTTTCTATTGAACCTCACTTTGTACATACCAAAAGACTGAATAACTCACCTGCTTCATATATTGCCCGATTATCTTCCCCACTTGTTTTTAGAGAAATCTTTTTAAGCCCATTCTTTTTATATCACACATCCTAATGGAATTGTCCTAAAGAGAGCCATTATTATACACAGAGCTTCTCAAGTTTTCTATCAAAGAGTTCCTGAGCAATTAATATGTGTCCCTATTAAGGTTCCATTAAGACTAACAGCAGTACAAAATATATTTTAACTTTCTTTTTTTTGTGTGTGTGTAGTTTTGGGGTCACACCCGGCGGTGCTCAGGGGTTACTCCTGGCTCCATGCTCAGAAATTGCTTCTGGTAGGCATGGGGGACCATATGGGACGCCGGGATTCGAACCGATGACCTTCTGCATGAAAGGCAAACGCCTTACCTCCATGCTATCTCTCCGACCCCATATTTTAACTTTATAAATTTAATCCTGAATAGTAATACCATGTTTACATTTTTTGCTATGTAATATATTTTGTAATATATGAACATTGTTTAAATTCCTAATAGGCTTATATAATAGGCTTTATAGAACGTTGTATTGTTTTTAACCAGTGATTCTAAAAACACCTCCATACAATGTTCCCTACCTTAGATGGTGTGCCAGAGATCTTCATCTTGGCATTAAAATAGTATTTATTTGGCTGCTGGCAATAATCTCTTGACCCTTCCTTATGCTGTCACTAAATGTTCTTCCTTTCTAGTTGTTTGAAAAACTCCTAGATATACTCTGTGGTAAAGCATATACTTTAAATAAATGATTAAAGATCTCTAATGTCTCATAAAGTTGCAAGTCTGTCAGAGGACATATTCTGTCAAAGGCAATATTCATTATTGAATATTTTCTGTTCACCATTCTATAACAAATTATCTCAAAATATGAAAATCTAAAACAGTAGTAGCTCAGGTGTTGCTGGTGGTTTCTCTAATCATATTTCCCATGACAGCGGGCTTCTCTAAAAGCAAATGTCCTACAAGACCAGGGATATGTTGTATTTGACCACACAGGACCACTGGGTTCACATGTAATCCCAACCTGTTCACTACAAGTGAGTTGAGTCATAGAACAACAGAGAATTCAAATAGTAGAGAACTGTTTTCTACGTCTTTCTTGATGGTACTACTTTAAAAAGAACAGGTGGCCTATACACTACTCTCACAGTCATCTGTGGCAAACACTGTTATATCTCAGCATATAACCCAATTTATGGTGAATGAATGAATCATATAGAGGATCATATGGTCTTGATGTGAAGTAAAGCACGATTTCTCTCTATTTTTCTTTGCAAACCATCCTTTCATTACAACTCTCTATATTTTTCCCCTTTTGAGGATATATGATGCAGAAAGAGCAATAGATGGGAAGAGAAGAAAGGGGATAGGGAAGAGAAGAAGTAATGAAGAGATTTCCACATCTTGAAAATCTGAGACATAAAGTCCTCTTCCCTGATATTTTTCACTCCCACCAGCTCTAGTTATTCTGAAATAGTAAATGGAGTGCTTGAGATTCATTTTGAATCAGGACCAATGATTGGTAAAAGAAATATAAATCAAACTATTTCTATTTTCTCCTTCATATATACCTCTGACTCTTCAGGGTAGGAGTCTTTAGGACAGAGAGAGCTTTAGCCTTTGTCACTTAGAGAGTCCTTTCACTATTAAAACCTGTGATTTCGTATTGGCTAACCCCACCCACCCTAGCATGATATTGGCCTCCTAGGGAGAGGCAGCCTGTCATTCAGGGAACTCTCTTTCTCCAAAATATAATATCCCCTCATCTCCCATTATGAGTTCAGTTATGGGAGCCTTCATAGCAAGTATCATTAAATAGACATTAAGACCCAACAGGGCATGTTTTACGGGACCATTACCATATGCTTGATGTTTGCTGTGACAAATGGAGATCCGCCAACCAGGCCATGTGATAATGGGCTGAGAAACACCCCCTGGGGTGAGGTAATGTGATTAGAAGATGAGGCTCTTATTGTTTAATGCCATTTATCCCATCTGAAGGGGACTGACTCCTCTTTGCTGATTCAGCCCTGACATTAGATATCACTTTTTTTACTGGGTTCATCAGACCACACACACACCAAGAGAAATGGAGGCCACTTTCTGAACAATGTGATGAATCTTAACATAAGGAATTTGTCTCATAATTTAAGGTCAAATGGCTAATTTTCCTCAGTTTCTCTGAACTGATTGTCATTGGGAGTCAAAGACAAAAAAAAATAAAAATGAAATAAACTAATTTATTCTTCTGTTCATCTAAGAAGTTAGCTCTATCCAGTAGCAGAGAGCAGCACTTACAGCTTAAGCTCATGCAGACACAAATTAACTATAATATTAATTACTGTATCACACTAGTATTAGTTGTTATTTATTTTTAATTGAGGTAAAAATACAAAGAACATTAAAGAGCATAATTTATTGTCATTTAATACAGTTCACAATATTGAACAACAAAAAGTATTTTTAGTTCTTTTCTAAACATTTTCATGACCCAAAAGGAAACCCAATGTCAGTTAAGCAGTCAGAGATTATTTTTAAAACTCTTTGTTTTAATATAATTTTAGATTTACAGGAGAAGTACAAAAATACAAAAATTCTCTGTATAAAAATAGTACAGAGAATTCCCTTCATCTAGTTTCTCTAATATTAAAAAACTTACATGATCTGGGTACATTCATCAACGAGGCATAAATATTGATTCAGAATTTAATTAGAATGACTAGAGAAATAGTACAAGGGTTAACATGCTTACCTTGCACAGAGCCAAATTAGGTTTTAGCCATAATACTGCATATGCTCTATCAAGCACTGCTGAAAGTGATCCTTGAGCACAGTCAGGAATAATCTCTGAGCATCACAGGGTAGGCCCCAAAACAAAAATATTAAGACATACAGAGTACTTACAACTTCTACCATAGCCATGAAATGATATCTGCTATAAGCAGATGACGTCGATTTGATCAACTGATCAATAGATAATGCTGAAACTAGAAAACAAAAACATAGTACAGCAGATAGGGTACTTGCCTGGCAAATAGCCGAGTGCACCAAATACAAGGACAAATAAACAAACAAAATCAAATTTCATACACTTATTTGGTTCACTCCAGAGTCAATATTAGTGATCTGTTTTAGCATCAAATCCAAGACAACACTTTCATTCTGAGAGTTTATATTTGAAGCTTGAACTGTCAAAACTAACTCCCCCACTCCCAGGATTTGGAATTGATCATTAATACAAGTCTCATCTTATTTTACTGACCCCCAACCCCACTTTTATCTCATTCCTACTCCCAGATCCCTCACAGCAAATTCTGACCCAAAGGAGAGACTTCCATAAGACCTTGAATATTTTATGCACTGCCAAGGAGCTGAAGAACAGTAGTTGATTTCAGTATGTCCCCTGCCCCAAGTCATGAATAGCAAAAACTGTTCTATTGCCAAATATAGGTGACAAAAATCACCCCTGGGTGAACACTGCTGCTGAAGAAGGTATAAAAGATGTATTTTGTTTGAGTTTCTTGATCAAACTACCTCTTTGCAGATCCAGGACTGGTTTTCAAGGCTTAAATTGTGGACCTGTCAGACAAATGACCTTAGAAGGGACTCACAGACCTCTCTGTGTCAGGGGAAAGCAGGCAGCACATTAAGCAAATTAATGTTTGGTTTGGGGGAATATACCCTGGGACTCCAACCCTTACCTCTGAATTTTTCCATATCTGTAAATAGAAATTACCATCAGCAGGTTAATGGTTTTGGGTTGTTCTTTGTTTTTGTTTTTGTTTTATTGTT
>PVKC010006331.1:0-31348 GCA_004027635.1 Crocidura indochinensis | reverse complement strand
GGGGGGACCATATGGGATGCTGGGGGATTGAACTCTGGTCCTTTCCTTGGCTAGTGCTTGCAAGGCAGACACCTTACCTCTAGTGAGACCTCACCAGCCCCTGGAAAAAGATATATATATATATATATGTATATATATACATATATATTATATGTATGTATTATATACATATATATTTATTATATAATATTATTTTTTATATGATGGACTTAAAGTGCTTGATGGACTTCGCTCTTCCCAGTACACTAATATTTGGGTAATATTTTATTTTATTTTATCTTTGTTTTGTTTTGTTTTTTGGGGTCACACCCTGTGGCCCTCAATGGTTACTCCTGGCTATCTGCTCAGAAATAGCTCCTGGCAGGCATGGGGGACCAATTGGGAGGCCTGGATTCGAACCAACCACCTTAGATCCTGAGTCGGCTGATTGCAAGGCAAACACTGCTGTGCTATCATCAGGTAATATTTTAATAGTGTTTTGGAAAAAAAAAAGACAATCGCTAGTTGGAGAAATGGCCTGAAATATAGAACCCAGAGTTCATAAATAAACTGCAGTCCAGAGAGACACAGCACAGTGACATGCCATCATGCCAGAAATGAAATAATTATTTCTTTAAAAAATAAAACTAAGATATTGAAAAACTGAATATCTAAATCTTGCAACATTTGCTTGTTGAATAATGATATAACACATTTCTCCTGAATTTTACTAACCTCTCTGAAGGTCTTCATGGAGATAGTTTTCTACAAAATACTTATCTGACCACCATTAGAGTAAAGAATGACCTTTTATCTAATGATGTAAAGACAGACCAGAGAAAGTAGCCAAATAAATTGTAAAATAAAAAAAACATTTTCCAATAAAATACTACTGCAACACTTGCAAAGCAAATATTAGGTGCATGAACACTTGTGAAACATAAACATAGAACAAATTCTGAGTTATACTAATTTTTTAATTAGCTCATTGACCTTCTTTGTTATGAGATCTCTAAATTAATTCCAATGGAGACATGATAATTTTTTAATGTTATGAGGTTACAAAGTTTAGCCAACTGTTTTGTATCCCACTTTTTCTGCTTATGAATATTTTCTTATTTTTTTATATTCTTTATGTACTGCTATTTGGACCATAATACTGACCAATGTGCCCTTACCTAAACTAGATAATTCCTAGAGAAAGCAAATACTTTCAATGTGCTTAATCTTTGTTATGCACACAAACTTATCTCATGCCCAAACTCTATTTTTTTTCTTCAAATATCTTATGTTGATTTAGTGTTCCCTAAATCACAACAAGATCAGAATCTGGAAGCTGGACTATGAATGGTTACATTTCTAACAGCAAATTATTTTTTCTTTACCATCCTAAATTTGTTATCCCTACCCTTCCACACCAATTCATTCCTTTCTGTAGTTTCCTTTCATTCCTTTCTGTAGTTTTGGTTTTTGTTTTACTTTTTACTTTTGAGTATGAGGAGCAAAGCAAGGGCCTCACACAAGCAAGAGAAAAGTTCAAGTATTAAACCATTATCTCTAGTTTCTATACCCATACCTTTCTACAAACTTTCTATGTCAGGCTCTCCATTGCCTGTCTCTTAAAACTGTCTCCATTTTTCCTAAGGTTGTAAGTGGAAACATTTAAGATTTCTGCTTTTAGGGGCTGGCTGCACCCAGAAGACTCCACATGCCAGGACTTTCGGGGGTTCTACTGGTATGTTGGGGGCTCTGGGTAGGACAGCTAAGACCTAGGACCATAGGACCATAGGACAGCTAGGACCTGGGACCATAGGACCCCTGGGCTGACCACTTAGTCCAGGGGACTGAGATCCCCTAACCAGGCGGGTCTTCAGGGCCACACCTGGTTAATCGGGCCCTGGGTGGGGGTTGGGGAGGTAGAAATTCCTCCCATCTGCATCCACAAACTACTGATGATTGCACAGTCCTAATCACACACCAACGTGGTGCACGGGATTTAACAACCCCCAACTATTTCAAAAGACATAAAATCGACATGTATGGTTTTGAATATTTTATATCTATTTTCTTGACAGCTAACTCTTATTAAATATTCTTTAAAACAGTGAAGATTTTCCCCACTTTTTTTTTCATTTTTTTGGGGGGTCACACCCGGCAGCGCTCAGGGTTTACTCCTGGCTCCTGGCAGGCACGGACCATATGGGGCACCGGGATTCAAGCCAATGACCTTTTGCATGAAAGGCAAACGCCTTACCTCCATGCTATCTCCCGGGCCCCTGCCACTTTTTATCTTTTCTTCTCTCTGTGAACTTTCCAATAAGAAATATTCGGTGAAAGAGTTCCTCATGGGGCCGGGTGGTGGCGCTAAAGGTAAGGTGCCTACCTTGCCTGCGCTATCCTTGGATGGACCGCGGTTCGATCCTCCGGTGTCCCATATGGTCCCCCAAGTCATGAGCAACTTCTGAGCGCATAGCCAAGAATAACCCCTGAGCGTCACCGGGTGTGGCTCAAAAATCAAAAAAAAAAAAAAAAAAAGAGTCCCTCAGTTTAATGCTTATGTTTAACCATGTCATGGGGAGTTTTACACTTGTTCTTGCATCCCCCAAATGGGTCTATAACGCCATGTGGCATTGTTCCTTGTTTGCATAGGCACATTACAATGGAAAATTCTATACACACAAATAAATTCTTATCTAATGGAGATTGGAACACACAAGTCTTGTAGTGCAATGGGACCTTATACCCTGAACATTGACATAATGACCTGGCACAGGCCTCAGAAGAATGGGCATTCTCCATTCAACGCTGAACCAGGGAAGCTAGCTATTAAATATCCAAGGTTTTTTTTTTAGCAACTCCTGGAAGCAATCCTCTACCAGGGAAGACCCTACCGCTTCTCTGACATCGATCTAGTCAAAAGAGACTTCCCTTAATACTGAGAAGACTTAAGAACATCAATGACCTGTGTACTGGACAGGGCTTTCTGCTTTGCCCTTTAATTGTGAGGTGAAACTAGAGGATGTTCCACATCCTGACTCCAATGTAGGATATGCAAGTACCAGGATTTTTAATACAGAAACAAGATAACAACAACAGAGACTGTATGGAAAAAAAAAGTGTGTTGGCACTACAAACAACGACTTGGATTGGGGAAACTAGTCTGCTGGAGCCTAGACTTGGTTTTATGCCAGGAAACTTCAGGGGGTAGGGACTCCTTGTATTAAGGCAAAGGTTTTTCCTTTCCATGTCCCCCATATTTTGGTGGGCCTATGCAAACAATTATTGCCACTCTAATGCCGTTTTTACTGTGCTCCTTTGACTTTCACCCTTAAAAAGAAAAACCCACTTTTGAGGTTAACTTAAACTAATATTCATGTGCATGGAAATGTAAAAAAGTACTATGCCTTCAATATTTAAGGAGTTACATAAGTTTTATGGCTTTAGATGGCTTGATGTGCTGCTAAGAAATATGTATTATAATCGGGGGACTTGAGGGGCAAAGTAATTGTACATGGGTTCTGTTTTATTTTTCTTAATGTTCCTTGCCTGAAAGTTCAATGTTAAGATATCAGCAAGGGGACTTCTGTGAATTCTGTTTATGGGTCCTTCCAGTGTAAATTTACCTTGTCCTCTTTCTTTGCACATTTTTTCTCATAATTAAAAATAAAAAAATTTATAAAAGATTTCTGCTTTTAATAAAAGAAAATCATACCTGAGGCTACCCCAACACTTTGTAAGCTACTTAGAGCAGTAATTGTCAAACGATCCACAGCCAGTGTGGATATACTGGAGCAGAAATGTTGAAAACCTATGATGTACTGCCAGTCTGTTGGTCTGCAGGCAGGATAAATTCTTGCCCTGTGGTGTACAAAGATTGAAACAAACTGCTCTGAAAACCATCTTGCTCTGGTGCATGTGACCTTAGAGGATAGTTTAGAAATCCAGTTTGCTTATCTTTAGTTTACCCACAAATTTGCCCCTTTTCTTACTGCTGTCATTACAATCATGCATTGCTCAATGACATGTACATAATGTGAGATCTACCTTTTTGCATGATTTTACTATGGTTAAGAAAAATATCAGGTGGGGCAAGAGGGGTAGCACAGCAGTTGGAAATATGCCTTGCATGAGGCTGACTCAGGACTAAAGCAGTTTCAATCCCCAGAATCCCATATGGTTTCCTGGGCCAGGAGTGATTTCTGAGCTTAGAGCCAGAAGTACCCCCAGAGTGCCACTGAGTGCGGCCCAAAAAACTTAAAATAAAATAAAGAAACAATATCATAATAAATTCAATGTAGTAATCAAGTTCAGCCTCTTCAACAACAAAAATCTTTCTGCTTTGGTTTTGGTGATGATGCTAAAAGGGATATATTTCTGGACCTGGACTCAATTGAGGTCATTGGAAGACTGCATATCTGATATTGGTGCTAGTTCTGTCTTTATTACTTTGATTTTATACCCTTGATCTGCTTTTGTTGTCTCATTTTTGCTTAGCATTGTTACTGGGTGGCAGACACACTTGATTAGCGAGCAGGTAATTCCACTGGTTTTCCACTTTCTTAGTCCTGCATCATTTCTTTCTTTTCCAGGTCCAGAAATTAATGTGACCTCATACTGGCAACATTAACTATAAATTCTGAAGGTTTAGGGCCCAGAAGAATAAAACAGTTCAAGATTAAAACCAAGCACAATAGAGCATTAAGAGACCTGGTAAGGATAAGATGGGCTGGAAAAGAGAACAACAGTTAAGGCAATTGTGTTGCATACAGCTGACCTGGGTTCAATCCTGGGCATCACATATGGTCCTCCAAGCCATTCAAGGAGTAGTTCCTAAATGCAGGAATAATCCATAAGGATACCATCTGTGTATGGCCCCCAAACCAACAAAACTGCATGATATATTTCTATATATACATATACATTACTAGTATATTCCTAGGATTCTGATATTACTAGGATATTATGAGGATTCTGATGTATCAGTTTAGAAATAAGCCTTTACTTGTTAGATAACTCTGTGTCAACTTCATTACTTACTGTAATTTTCTAAAGTTTGGTATTTATCAACATCACATAGGTAAAGATACTAAAGTTCAAATATTTTCCCAAAATTACATAAAGTCATAAGTAGTATGAACCAGTCAATATTTGCCAGATTTGATAGTTTTGCACCCAACCCTTTATGCTATTCTGAATTCTGTAAAAGCCAACAAAAGCTGGGCTCTTTGTGAAAAAGAAACTATCATAACTAATTGCTTCTAGTCTGAAAAATTGATTCATTTTTCCTTTCATGAGTCAAGAGAGATTCAACATTTTGAATCTTAGAATAGCAATTCACATGTAAAACAGAAATCCTGAGAAATCTATCAATATGGTTCAAGCTTCTGTGATCTAAAAAAATCAAAATCCAGTACTTAGTAGTCTCAGGATATTTATAGTTCTTTGCAAAGCATGATCTCTTCTATAACTTCTCTGATCCTAATCTGTAGAGTTATCTATGCAGAATTGATTATCAGTAATGGTGTGTCCTAACTTACTTATTCTCCCAGACCAGAGTAATCACATATGACACATGATGCTAGCCATTTTTAAGACTAATATATTTTATCCTAAATAAATAGCAACATAATATGGCATAAGCAGCCAGTTTAAAGCATGGAAATATTCCCAAGTAATCTGTATATAAAAATGTTTTTCTACCTTTTTCTAAAACATGTTTCATCTCTGAGAAGATGAGATCCATGTAATAAGAGTAGACAATGACTTTTCTGTTAATACTATTATTTAATTTTTCTCAAGAGGGAAGATCAACATAGTATCAGAGTATTTTTATTTTACTCTGTATTCAAGAAAAAGAAAAAATACAGGGGAGAGAGGAGTTAGGAAAACAAAGAAAGGCCATTAGATGAATATGGATCATGAAAAATTGAATTGAAGCAGAATTAAGCACTGGGAATACCCCTTCTACATAGATAACAATTTCACAGCAGAATCTGTTTGGATGGGACTATTTTGGAAGCAAGGAGGTCATTGAGGACTTGTATAGTAAATTGTTACTTTCATGCAACTTAATATCCTATCAGAGTAAGAGTGAGCTCTCTTCTATTTCCTCTGCTCTGTGCCAAACTGCTATGCATGTTCCTGTAGCAACCTGAATAAAGTTGGGGAGAGCTAATAAGGGCAAAATCACCTTCTCTTCCAAATATTGAGGCTATGTTCTGCTTATTGTAGCTTCAGATGACAGAGGTGCAATGAGGAGGGAGAATATAATATTGCAAACACACACAAATATATATTATATATGCACACATACACAAACACATTATTGTGGTAAACATTTCCCCTTCAATTGGAATTAACTTATTTTTTTTATTTTATTTAAACACCATGATTACAAATAGGACTGTTGCTGGACTTCAGTCACCAAAAGAACACCCCCCTTCAACAGTACATTTCCATCACCAATGCCCTCCATGTCCCTCCTCCCACACCCCCTCCCTGCCTGTATTCAAAACAGGCATTCTACTCTCATTCATTAACATTGTCATGGTAGTTGTTAGTGAAATTGACTTCTAAAGGACTTAATGGGTCCCATTAATACCTCCACATCATTTTTTATTTTAAAGTAATAAGATATTAAAAACTCAAATATTGTGACCAGAGAGATAGTACAGCAATAAGGCATTCACCTTAGATGCAGAAAGACAGAGGTTCTAATCCTGGCATCGCATATGGTCCCCCGAACGTGCCAGGAGCAATTCTGAGCATAGAGCCAGTAGTAAGCCCTGAGCACTGCCAGGTGTGACCCAAAAAAGAAAAAAAAAAAAAAAGAAAAAAAAAAGAAAAAAACTCAGATATTCAAAAGCAAGTGTAAATATGGGGATATTTGAATTGTGGCCTTGCAGAAAAAGGTTCTGTCCAGAAACTATATGCACATATCTTAAACTCAGAGCTTAGGATACCTCCTACACAGTGACAATCACACTGGATATTTATTATAAGAGTAACAGCATAACCTAGATTTTAAGCTTATGAGTATTTACCATAAAGTTCTTCCAACATAGTGAAGTATTTGAAATGTCATTAAAATGTTCAGAGAAAAAAGGGTGATTTGAAAGGGAAAAAAAGCACATATCAAGATAGAAATATACTAGTAATTTGGAGATCTTCAATTGAGGATTACACATCCTTTCACATTTTAATACTTTTTGAAGCTGTTATTATCGTGAACACTTATCCATTTCATAATTATAAGTCCTTTAATAATGATGAGTAAAGTGCTCTCTATTTGAGAAGTCATTAAGAGTGTATTTAGGGAAATGCTGTCACCTGTAATAAAAACAAAATGAATGTGTTCATCTGAAAGGGCATATCATTTAAGAAAACTATCCCTACACACACACACTGAGGTAAAATTGACTATGTGTGTGATGATAAAATCACATTTCTTCAAATATCTTATCCTGTACCCACCACCAAAGGAGCAATAAAGTTTGCTCACTGCTCATTAGATCTGCTTCATCCTTTTTTTTGGGGGGGGGGCCACACCCAGTGATGCTCAGCGCTCAGGGGTTACTCCTGGCTATGTGCTCAGAAGTCGCCCCTGGCATGGGGGACCATATGGTGCACTGGGAATTGAACCGCGGTCCGTCCAAGGCTAGCGTGGTAAGGCAGGCACCTTACCTCCAGCACCACTGCCCGGCCCCTGCTTCATCCTTTCTAATCTCTTTGGTAACCCCAATGTACAGAGTGAATCTAAGGGGTTTGTTGTTGTTGTTGTTGTTGTTGTTGTTGTTTTGGTCTGTTCCTTTGCATTGATTCTCTATTTCCCCTCCCAAACTGAATATGAACAACTAGTGTTTATCTTTTTTTACTGACTTATTTCACTTAGCATAACCCCTTCAGTTTCATTATCATGTTTCACACAGCAAGAATTTATCATATATTTTATGGCCAAAATGATTCCATTGTGCATATATACCACCTTTTCTTTATCTACTTTGTCATAGGATAATTGAGTTGTTTCCTATCGGGGAAATAAAAAGAGGTGTGAATATACACTTTCGACTTATTATGTGTGTGGGGATTGTATAAAAACATAGGAGTAAAATTGTTGTTTTATATGGTAGATTTCTTTTTTTTCCTTTTTGTTTTGGTTTTTGAGCCACACTCGATGACGCTCAGGGGTTACTTCTGCTATGCCCTCAGAAATCTCTCCTGCCTTGGGGGGTCATATGGGACACCAGGGGATCGACTCAAGGCCCATCCTGGGTCAGCTGTGTGCAAGGCAAACACCCTACCGCTGCACAACCGTTCCGACCCCTCTTTTTGTTCTTTTTGGTAAAGATCATTCTCAAAGGCGTATGGTGACATCAAGTTGTTTGACTTGGATTTTTCCAATGTTAGAGATTTTTGTGTTTGTTTTTTTCTTTTTTCTTTTCCCTATGTTGTTAGGTCATCTGTTGTCATCTGCACAGAATGACGTGGTCAGTTCTTATGACCTTTCTGGTTGGTTTGGGACCACACCTGGGGACGCTCAAAGGTTAATTCTGGTTCTTCACTGAGGGGTAACCCTGGCAGGTCCCAGGGACCGTATTGGATGCTAGTACTGAACGTACCCACTACTACATCTATTGTCCATTTATTATGGATTTATTATTGATTTCTGTGTGCTTTATATATCTTGGATATCAGTACTATTCAGTATACAATGTGAAAATATTTTCTCTCAGTTTGACATATTTTCATTTTAAGTTTCTTTTTTAATAGATATATTTCTTATACATGGTCTTGTTTGTTTATTCTTGCTTTTGTTTCTCTTGCTATTAGATCTTGTTTCCTCAAAATCATCACTGAAGATAACACAATATGTAGTAATATTGCCAGTGTTTACTTTGTGTATTTTATATTTCCAAGTCTAATGTTCATCTTTAATATTTTGAATTAACTTTTGTGCATGATGTGGAACAGTGATTCAGTTTAATTAATTTTTATGTAGGTATTCAGTTTTTCCAGCATCATATCAAATTTCCCTCTCTCCATTTTAGATTGTTTTACTCTTGCCACAATTTTTTTGCCCAATCATGTGAGTATTCCTTTCAAGAGTTTCAGTTCTATCTACTACTCTGACTACATATTCACACTTGGAAACTAATATAATGCACAATGCACTGTCTACTTTATTTTTTAAAATCCAATTTTGGCAAACAATTTCTTCTTTATAACTTTGACTAAATCAAACTCTAAATGACAGTCCTTTGGGTCCAGAGAGATAGCATAACGGCAGGGCATTTGCCTTGCATATAGAAGGATGGTGATTCGAATCCTGACATCTCATATGGGTCCCTGAGCCTGCCAGGAGCAATTTCTGAGCATAGAGCCAGGAGTAACTTTTGAGCAATGCTAGGTGTGACCCCCAAAAAATACAAAACAAATGACAATGCTTTGAGGAACTAATCTAATCATGACCACGGTAAGTTTAATATATTACCTTCAGAAAATCTATAATCCTGATCCATTTTAAGAGTCTAATATTCATTTATAATAGTTTCAAAAGAATACTTAACATTTTCAATAGCAGTACGAAATATCTGAACTTTGATTAGCTAATTCTAAAAATTAAGTTCAGAGTTATTTCTCAATTTGGATATAAAATGATTTTAAAGATAATTCCACAATAGATTGAATGAAAGTATAATATACAGCTAATGGGAAATGATATGCTTAGATGTCCCACGAATATATAACTCATTAGCCTTTGAAAATGAAATTGATATTTCTGGATAAGACTTTTCTATGTTGAGAGCTGTGTTAACTTATGAGAAAGTAGCAACATAATAATATAGGCAAAAGCAATTAGAATCAGAATAGAACTGATTAATGTGGGCAGAAATGATTTGAATTGTCTGAATCAAATAGCATAATTAAGACAAAATGTTTTGGGGAGAGAGAGTATAGAATTAAAAGAGCTTGCCTTATACATAGTTGATCCTAATTTGATTCTCAGAACCCTATGTGGCTCTCTAAATACTGCCAGGAATGATCCCAGAGCACAGAAGCAAGTCCAGAGTACAAATACAAAGACAAAATAAGAACAATACTAGTAGTAACTTAACAATTATTTCAAGTTATATGCAAATCTACCGGCAGTCTAAGATTTTATTTTATTCTCCCAGTCCTCTCTAATAAAAATCTATTAAAATACCTACAGAATACTTTTATTAAAATCCACTTTCTATCGGCAACAAAGTAAGAAGATTATTTTCATTTATTTTATATGACGTAAAAGTAAAAAGCAAACCTGTTGCTTATTAACTGTTTTATAGTTAACTATTTGTTCTCACACTTAATTTATATCTTCGGCCTAAGCTTCCCTATTTTGTAAAATAGATATAATATCTATGTAATTAGATAATTACAAGAATTCCATTGAAAATGAATATTCAAATCCTGGCAAGTTCTAGAATCCATTCCTGGATTTTCACACACAGTGTTTATTTCTGATTGACTATTTAAAAGAAAAAGGTCCTTATGTAAACATATCTACACATATGGATGAGCCAAGGAAACATTCTGGTATATAAAGTGACTCTGGGTGTCATGTAATTTCAGTGTCTGTTATAAGGTACCAAGAATCTTTGAATGCAGGAAGGGAATACAAAGGCTATATGTCTCTATATATTAAGAGGGTTCAGAAAAGTGTGAAGGAAGAGAAAAGAGAGTATAGTGCATCCCAGTTAAAGGCATTCAAGGCAATTTTTAAATTCCTGTATTGGCTTTGTGAGAATGTATCTGCATATTGTTAAAAATTGAAAATGAAAATAAATGAAATGATCACAGTACAATGATGAAAGACTCACTTGTTGAGCTGACTTGAATTAAAAAGAAGTTGAGAAAATGGACTTTGGAAGGTATAAATGAATATTCAGAGTATGATGGAAAGAGGAAACTCGTTGTTGGGAGGAATAAAGGAAGGCACTTGTGAGAATTTAGGCATGGCTCATAGAAGAAGTGATTTGACTTTCCTTTAAGGACAATCATTCCTCCAAAGATTAGTAAATTGTTGAATTTGAGCAGGAGATGTTTGAAGATGGAACACAAATATAAAGAAAACTGAAATTGAATGTGAACAGATGTGTTAGGACATAGTTTCTTAATCTGGTAAAAGATAATAGCAAATATATTTTCTGTATACTAAAACCATATAATAATAAATTTTATGATTAAGTTCAATCATATATGAAGCACTGACACTGAAAAGCAGAAATAGGATAGGTATTTCAACACAGAAAACTAATGCAAATCAATCAATAAATTTATCATTAATTTATATTCTGGTATTGATTTAGCCATAACATTTATTAGAGTGATAAAAAGGGGATAGGCAAGTGTTAAGGCCACAACTACTCACCTTTGACAATTTTACAAGTGTAAATTGCAGAGAACTGATAGCAATGGAAATGATTCTCATTCATAGAGGTGCAAACAGATCCTTCCAGGAGATTGATTCTTCCATTTAGAAGTCATTTTCACATCGATTGATAATATTAATTCAGCATATTTCTTGCCTGAATATGTGTGTTCTTTTAGTTTTTTTTAATAAATAATTTCATTAAATCACCAGGAGAATACACAGTTACAGAGTGTTCATGATTGAACTTTAGTCATACAATGTACAATCATATTGTATTCTGGTACTCATTTCCTGCCACCAATGAACAGTTTCTATTTCTCCCTCTCTCTCTTTTCTCCCCACCACCCGTGCCTGCCTTTGTGACAGACAGATTCTCTCTCTCTCTTTGACCCCTATGTATATCACTTTATCACCTTTCATCAACTAGGTTTTTGGGTTTTTTTTTGTATTTTGTTTTTGTTTTTGTTTTTTTTGGGCCACACCCGGTGACTCCTGGCTATGCGCTCAGAAATCACTCCTGGCTTGGTTGCCTATATGGGATTGAACCACTGTCCGTCCTAGGTCTACTGTATGCAAGGCTAACGCCCTACCGCTGCACTACTCCAGTCCTCAGTAACCAGTTTTTGTCCAGAATGATCATTTCCAACTTTTATTGTCCCTTCTCTCACCTAACTGCACTCCCCCAAAACTTGTGTTACATGGATTGGTCATGGTCCCTGGCTCTATTGTCTCTGGATAGTAATACCATACTATCCTTTATTTCATATACCACAAGTTACTGTTATCAACTTTTGCTTAACCCTCTCTCTCTCTGACAGATTTTGCTTAGAATACTACTTTCCATGTCCATACATAAGCAAATGACATATTTAATTTTTATAACTGTTTTGTAATATTCTATTGTATAGGTATACCATAGTTTCTTTATCCACTCATCTGTTCTTGGGCAATTGAATTGTTTCTAGATTCCAGCTATTGCAAATAGTGCTTCAGTGCATGTAAGGGTTAAAATTTCTTTTATGAATTATTTTCTTGGACTCCTAGAATACATTCCTAGCAGTGGTATTACTGGGTCATTTGGAAGATTAATTTCCAGTTTTTGAAAAATATACATATTATTTTCCAGAAAGGTTTTTTTCGTCAACATTCCTCATCAATGGTGTATGAGAGTCCCTTTCTCCCCAAATTCATGCCATCACTGATTGTTCTTGTTCTTTTTTATTTGCTGTGAAATGATATTGCATTGATGTTTTCATTTGCTTCTTTATGATTTTTAATGATTTGGAGAATTTTTTGTGCTTTTTGGACAGATATATTTCGTCTTTGAAGATTCTCTTAATATCTTTCCATTTTTGGATGGGCTTAGTTTTTTTTTTCTCTCTCTCCCTAGAAATGATCTTTGACTTTGTATTAACCAATAAGACTTTTTTTTTTTTGGTTTTTGGTTTTTGGATCACACCCGGCAGTGCTCAGGAGTTACTCCTGGCTCTATGCTCAGAAATTGCCCCTGGCAGGCACAGGGGACCATATGGGATGCCGAAATTCGAACCACTGTCCTTCTGCATGAAAAGCAAATACCTTACCTCCATGCTATCTCTCCAGCCCCCCAATAAGACTTTATACTATCAACCTCTCTTATTTACTTTCAAGAAATAAATGGTACATCAGAAGCAATTAATGTGCCCAGTTTTTCCATCTTGCTTCAGAATGCACTTCTAACCCTGAAATGGTTTTACTGCATGGAATGATTTACTGACCTTTTTGTTACCATTGCTCTTCTAGCCTTTATCTTTGAGAGTTCTAATTGATGTTTAGAACACAAATTGCAGTAGTCATTTTCTTTCATCTTTTTCAGATCCTTTCTCTAATTCTCTTACTGTTTCTCTGCATGCCTCAAGTAGTAAACACTTAGGTAATGTATTACCAAGTTTCTTGTTTTCAGATCCTTTCTCTAATTCTCTTACTGTTTCTCTGCATGCCTCAAGTAGTAAACACTTAGGTAATGTATTACCAAGTTTCTTGTTTTCTGGTGTCCAGTAGATTTATCCAAAGTCATAGAAGAGATAAAAGATAGGGGCTAAGGTGGCATTAGGGGAGACTGATAATTTTTTTCTTTTCCTTCTGACCACATTCCTTCATAGACACCCACCTTAATATATATTCAAACTCTATGTTTTCCTGCATCTCTTTACCTTTTCCATCTTTTTCTACCAGGCTCCCAACACCTTTAGGTCAATGATAGTAACAGCTTCCCATCACTAAAATTTTCTGTTGCCCTATTTAACTTCTCAACTCTGTTTTTCCACTCACAACTTGGCGAATATTTTTTCATTAAGATCTTCAACTGATCCATGTGAATGCTGTTTCATGCAAGGACATGGACAGAGGAAGCAATTATTTATAAAGACAATATCAGTCATTTCTGAATTTATATATTACTTAAATATATGCACATAATTATAAGCCACTTAAAATAAACTATATATGTAATTAAACTTTAATAAAAGGTAAAAAGACAAAGTCAGCTTTTCATATGACTTTGATCACTCCTTCTTTTTGAAATCTTCTCTCATCTCTTTTATGACATTTTGATGAATCATAGATGTATCATTATTTTATAAAACCATTATTATAGAGTGTCATAAAAGGTCTAAGAATAGTGGATAGAATAATATAGAATTATAAAATACCCAGCATTATGTCAGTGGCCTGAAGACCACCCATGATTTCCAAATCCCCAAATAGAAACTTTTCACCAAGTTGTCTAAGTATCTACATTATGTATCATTAGAAATAATGCAAGCATCTGTAAAATATATAGGCATGAAAAACCATATTTTACAAGTGACCCCTTTGATGAGTGAAGCAAAAGAATTTCTGGTCAGTTATGTAGAAAATCAACAGATTGCCATCTACTTTTAATAAATAATTACCATTGGTGGTGAGAAATCATCTTTAACATTGAGCCAGGCACCCATTACAGAGAAACAGCACTATTTTACCTATGTTATTTGTACTTGGCTAAAGACCTTAGGACCAAGCATAAAGCAATCATTTTAAGCAACCATCAAGCAATTGTCTGATGTTAACCAAATCAAATCAAGGTGTTTGAGGATTTATTGACTACTTGCCAGAGAACAAAATCAGTAACAGATTACCTATAGCTGAGATAAATTAACTACAATAAATTCTTCTATTTAACCACCTACTTTTTCTTCCTTTTTTTCTTTCCATAAAACATTGCTCTTTCTTACCACTAGAGGACACTATTTGGGGTTCTTAATTAAATATGTGCCACTGCATTTAATTTTTTATCCCAATAAGAATGCCATGTCTAATTAATTACTGATAAATTATTAATTAAATATTTGGCTGACTATACAGTAACCATTTTTTTATGGAGCAAGACTTGCTTTTCAACATACAATGTGGATTTAGTGGTGGTGTTAGAAAACAGAAGGATGGAAGCACTTGCATTGCATGCAGCCAAACTAATGTTGATCTCCAACATTATATAGGATCCCTCTAGTGCAAACAGGAGTGATATACCTGAGCAAAAAAAATGAGAAGTAAGTTCTAATTACCCAAAAACAAAAAAAAATACTATAATAGTAAGTTTAAAAAACAAAAATGTAAGCCACTTTTTAAATATATATAGATATAATATAAAATATATAAATATAGGCCATTTTTAACATGTTGACAATAGTGCCTACCACTAGTGACTTATGCTTAAATGTGGTTTAATTAACAGAAGCAAATTGCAGCACTGGCATCATTGTGTTAATAAATATCATAAAGAATCACAAATATTTTGTCCAGTAGTTTTGTTTATTTTAGTTGTTTATAATGTAATATACAGAAGAGAGAAAATTATCTAGCAACTATATTAAGGAACTAGAATTTTCATCATTTCTCATTAGCTGTAGCAATGCAGTGGATAACAACCTCTCCGGGCTTGTATTTGTTCTGAGACAGTTGGTTATTAAGTTTGTTAAGATCCCCTTTGACTATAGGGTTCTATATTTGGCTGATAATTGGATATTTCTCCTATGTACTATCCCAGGAGAGTTACCTATAAGAGTCTTAGTTTTATAGAAGGAAACTGTCAGAGAAAAAGTAGGGAGGGCATGACTCACAACTGTACCCTTTAAATTCTCATGCTCCCTTCTTGAGCAGTAAATCTCCTCAATCAAATAGCTGTGGGTATTATTGCCACATTACCATATTACCCAGAGAAAATAAAGATGATTTTTGAAAGAACCAGCCCATGATATGAAGGTTACCATAAAGATCGGTGAGTGCAGTTAGAGAAATTAATACACCAACAACTAGCAATGGTAGAGAGTGAAAGAAATAGAATACCTGTCTTGATTACAGGCAGGGGGTGACAGAGGAGAGAGATGGAGGGTTTTGGTGGTGGAAAGGTTGACAGGTGAAGGATGGTATGCATTTTTTGTGACTAAAACCCAGCTACAAACATGTTTGTAATCATGGTGTGCTTAAGCAAATATATTAATAAAAAAAAAAGAATCTATGGGGTCTCGGGTTATGCATACTTTACAGAGTTAGTTCCATAAAATTAAATTAAACTTGACCTTGAATCAATCATTTGATAAATCTTGGGGCTGGAATGATAGCAAAGCTGTAGTGCATTTGCCCTACATGCAGCTGACCCAGGACAAACATCAGTTCAATTCCCCAGTGTCCCATACGGTGCCCCCAAGTCAGGAGTGATTTCTGAGCACATAGCCAGAAGTAATCCCTGAGCATCACCGGGTGCGACCCAAAAAAAAAACTAAAAAAATAAAATCTGACAATAAATATTGTATTGTCAAAATATAGCTATAGGTCACCAGATGCCACAGAAGATGAAATAACACGCGGGTCTTTAGCTTCAGTGTCATTGTAAAGAACTGACTCAAATTAGTCCTGTTCCCAATGCCTTTAATAACAGAATTATTTTTGTTTGTTTTTCTGGTTTTGCCCCACAGTCATTAATATGCTCAGGACTTTTACTTGGCTCTGCTCTCAGGAATCACTGCTGGTACTGCTCAGGAGTCCGTATGGAATGCAAGGGATTAAACCTGTTTCAGTCGCATTCAAAGCACCTGCATAGATGTACTATTTCTCCATTCTAATTACAGAATTTTTTAAGGAGACATCTGCAATGTTATTAGGTCAGTATCTGAATTTCCTTTTAACTTCCTAGTGTTTTTATATCACCTCTGCCTTTATAACATATGTCATGACTTCACCACCCATTCAATGTTAGTCTCTCTAATATGTGGTAACATTTCTTTTAAAATATAACTACTTTGCTTTAAATTATAACCCTACTTGGGTTCTACAAGTCTTCATTCTGATTATATTTTTCTAGGTGTTCTCACCTGTTCAAATGTCTTGGCCACCATCAGACATAAAAAGTGAAGGGTCTCCTCTTTTATTTTTCAGTGAAAAGCTTTTGATATTGGGGAAACTCAAGAAATTCTAGCCCGTAACTCTCAGTGCCTCTCTCTCTCTATGTATATGTATATATATATATATATATATATACATATATATATAAAACTCTCTTACATATATATATAAATATTTCTCCTACACTGGAATATCAGGAAGATGATCAACTCACTGTTATTATGGTGAAATTGGTTAGTTTCTGAGTGAGTCTTTGAATTCTGCATACAAATTAACATATGCTTATTTACTAGATTAATTTCCACTACAATTTAACTAGGTAGTTCTTGGTTCCTCCTCAATGTTTAGGCTTTTTCTGTATGCTTCATACATATAAAGATAACCATTCTGTTCCCATGTCGACCTTTCCAGCACATAGTGTTATTCATCCAGCTGCATGTTGCTCTGAGATGCATGCTTGTGTTTTTCACAGCCCATCCAGTCTAAGTTCTGCTGCTCTGTATTCTGTGACTTGTTGATCAAGGCCTGTAGCTTTCCTTCCCTTTGTACTCTGGCTACATGGACATAGGAAGAATTGCTACTTTCCTGCCTAGAAAAGAGGTCATGGGTCAAAGAGGAAAATGTGTTTCCATTTATGTTTGCTAACCCCACCATTTAGCCATTTCTATTCTATATCTAACTTGTAATCCTCTTGTTAATGAGATCTGAATTGACATATTAAATTTACTCACTTACCTAGCACTCCTCTCCTCTCCACTTCGACCATAACATTACTGTCCCTTTTTCTATATAAAATATAACAGCACATTTCCCACCAGCTTGATATAAGAACAGTCTGATGTGTCTTTAAGCAAAAGTAAGAATTTCAACTTCAACTTATTTTTGATTTGTGTACCACAGAAAACTTGATGGTAGATTTTTTCCAAATGGTTTATGAGCATCTTCCTCTGTCCCTCCATTCAAATTCAGTTTTTCTCCTTCCATCTCTTCTATTCTCATTATCTGATCTCTTCTGCCCTGTGTTATCCTTTTTCAAACCTTTTCCTAAAGCAACTACCCACAGTTTTCCTTCTCTTTGATCTTACAAATCAAGCTCCCCAAAGGTTAGTGTTAAGGGTGCTTCCCATGAAAAAACCTACCTGTTCCTGTGAACATAAAACTCTGTTTTAATATAACTGTTCTCTCCTCAGTAAGATGAGAACCCTACCATAGCGGAAAACATCTTTCCCACTTATCAGCAAAGAGTAGAGGAGATAGCTCCAACTATTTTACCACACACTCTTTAAAGAGCAGATGGAGAGGTCTTCAAATGTCCCAGTCAAGGTCGCCTTGACATAGAACCCCATGTATTCAAGACTTTCTAGGTCACCTTGACACAGCACAGCTTATAGTCAAGATTTTTCAGAAACAAACACCTATCTTGTATAGCATCTCCATCATGACACTGAAGAATGCATAAACTCATAATTCTGCTGAATCCCAAAAGACAAATCTGATCAATTCCTGTAAGTCATTCACTTTATGAAAATGTCCATAAAACAAAAATCAGGTGTGGATTTCTATCTGCAACTGGACTGAGGGAATTAAAGGTATATAAAAATATATAACTTCTGATCACTAAAACACTTTTATTAAAGTCCATATTAGTTTGCACATCTTAGATAGTTAGTTTTTCTTTGCTTCCTAAATAACAGATTTAGATTATTCTCTTGTCAAAAATTTTAGTGAGATTTTTCCATTTGTTTTGTCCTAGAGACCAAAATCATCTATGCTTGCAATTGTTTTTCTTTGCTAGTATTTCAGATTCTATCCAAGTGTTAATAGCTATTTGATATAGTGTCAGGTCTCTTTATTTTATGTTATCTCCCCATAATAAAAGTAAATAATAATTTATTGGCATGTGGTTAAAAAGTGGGGTATGGCTTTTATATATTTATCTGTGCTAACAGTTTATTTTTCAACCAGCTATGCACAACCTACGGAGAAACAGAATTAGCCAAGCTGAGGCTGACTTAATTACCATGGAGCTTGTTCACATTCTCTTTCTACAGATTATCCTTGGTTCCATTTTGAATCATCTGAGGAGTGCAAGGCTACACTCTGGATGACCTCTTTGGCTCCCAAACTTTATTGCAAGGCATAAGGATGTCTTATTCTGCCATCTGTTTTCTTTTTCCCTTGTCGCTTTCCAGTTGTTCTGTTTCTAATTATTCTGCAAGAGAATTAAGTCATGATTTTGGTGCAATTGAAACTCTCTCAGGTTGAGGGAAATCAACAAAAATAAATCCTAGAATAAATGTTTCTACTGAGTGAAGTTATGTAACTGCTACCAGAGTCCCATGCATCCCCATGCTGAGACACTTCAGTGTGTGTGTGTCGGGGGGTGGGGTGGGGGGAGTGTTTGGGAATTAGCAGCAGGTTGAGAGAGGAGTTTTCACATTCTCTTTTAGAAAAGATGCCAGGGGAGCAAGAGCTAATGAAAAGAAATTCAGATGACTGCTATTCTTACTACCTTATTATGTTCTCATGTGCTTGGGCACCATATACTTGAATCTAAGCCCTTCCAGAAAAATGGCAGAGGATCAGAAGAGAGAAAGCTTCTTCCTAGATACTTCTAGCTCTTTATGTGACCTAAAGTGATGCAAAAGAATGGCAAGTAATTTTTTTCTGTTTGGCAAAGAACTCACAATTTTATAAATGGGCACCCCAGCCATTACCCTGGACAGCACCCTCATTTTATATAATGCTATTCTTACTACCTTATTATGTTCTCATGTGCTTGGGCACCATATACTTGAAGCAGCTTTTCAGAAAAGAGAGAAAGGCAAAGAGGGACGCTACCATCAGATCCTGCAAATGCTGAAAGGTCTGTTAATTTCCCACAAAGCATGCCAATGGTTCATAGAAAGAGAAAAAAAAGAGGGAAAATGGAGAGAGGAAAGAGAGAGAAGAGAGAAGCTGTTGTATGGAATTTCTACATATAATGTTGGAAGGAACACTGTACATTTGAATAAGATGAAGGTGATTTCTTTTCTACAGAAAGGGTCAAGAATAAGCTGGGATAAGTTAGGTGTAATAGGTATAATTTATTTGGATTAACCATATGCTTTCTAACTTCTGTTTTTGCTTGCTTTTAGAAATTCTTGACTCTTAGTTGACAAGGTCTACCATTACAGGCTGCAATTATAAGGTAAAAAGACTAGGCCTGAAGAGGCAGTTAATACCTGGAACCATATTTTCAGGTCAGAACATTAGGCATGTCATGTCCCCTCCCCTAGTTTCCCCTCAAGATAAGATAGCTTACCCATAAGAACATTCAAACACAAGATATCTTATAAGGTTGCAAGAGGGAGGTACCGAAAGGGCCATCTGGAGGGGTATAGACCATATCTTTACAAACCATCAAGATGTGGGCTAGGGTGACTGATGTCAAAAAGGGGTTTGGGATAGTTAAGGAATTATGCCTTTTTCAGCTTGCATTATTGGATGTTTTTGAATTGTAACAGTTGTGTGAACCAATGAAATGTTCGAAGTTTAAAACTTTATTATCATATGGATTACTATAAAGGCGCTGGATTTCTAAGGCTTGGGGTTCCACTGGTGAACCTGTTGTGTCAGGACATGGTAGACCCTAGAGTTCTGGATCAATAATGCTGATTGCATTCTCTCAAGGTTCATGATTTTTGAGAGGGTGGGCCTTAACGGACCCTTTAACACTACCTATATATACCTATATATGTATACATATATACATATACACATACATATACATACATATATATATATATATTTCAACAGCATTGGTGATATTAAGGCAATATTTATCTACTACTAGGTTTCAAGATGGGGAGGGATTTATTCTGTGTAGAATATCTCTCTGTAAAAGTTTGTTGAAATTTCTAAAAACTGCTCATAAATGTTTTTATTCAGCTCTTCCCAATGTATGGTTTTGGTTTAGGCTTTGCTGAGTCTCCAAAGATCCAGACTCTAAAGGTCCTGAAGGTTGATTCCAGTGATCTTCAGCAAACAAGACCAGTGCTTCTGTGATAGGGTTTCAGACTGCAATGCTGCTTAGGCCCTGTGATTCTTAGGATTATTAGGACTGCACTTGTTATCCAGAGTTTTAGCCCTCAATACTCAGGAAGCGATGTGGTGCTGGAGATAAAAACTCAGTTGCATTTATATGTACCACGCATCATAATATCTCCCCGTCCATTATTTATGTAATGTGATGAAAAATATCTAAATCCCCAAATCAGGATTTTAGTATTTTAAATTAACTTTAAAAAATTAGCTTTGCATTTCCACAAGAAAATCAGGCTAAAATAATGCTTTAGTTACTGATTAAGTAATCCTTAGTAAAGTATCTTTCAACAGAGTTAAATTAAAAATTAAGAAAGTAATAATGAGGGGCTGGAGCGGTGGCAAGGAGTACTAATGTGTTTGTCTTGTGTTAGCCTAGGACAAACTGTGGTTTGATCCCCCAAGCCAGGAGCAATTTCTGAGCACATAGCCAGGAGTACCTCCTGAGTGTCAATGGGTGTGCCCCCCAAGACAAAAACAAACAAACAAACAGAAAACAAAAAATAAAGAAAGGAATAATGTTAAGGCCAGAGTAATAGTACATCAGATAGGGCATTTGCCTTGTATGCAGCTTAACCTGGGTTCAGTTCCTGGCATTCCATATGGTTCGCAAGCCAGGAATGACCCCTGACCACAGAACTAGGAGTAACCTCCAAGCACTTCCAGGTGGCCAAAATACAAAAATAAAAACAATCTCCCCCAAAGGAATAATTAAACCAACACTATAACTTGGATCAGCAAACCATTTAAAACAATTGTTAACAAATCTAAAAGAAGACATCAATAGCAACACAACAACAGTGTGATATCTCAACACCACTCTATCACCCTTTGAAAGGTCAACCAGGCTGACACCTAACAAGAATACACTAGCTCTAAAAAAATAAATGAAAGAATGTAGCCTAGTAGCTATATATAGGGCTTTCCATCCCCAGAAAACTGGATACACATTCTTCTTCAGTACACATGGGTCATTCTCCCAGATAGACCACATGCTTGTCCATAAAACATTCCTCTGTAAAACCAAGAGGATAGAAATTGTACAGGCTACCTTCTCAGATCACAATACACTAGAAGTATATTGATGTACTAAAGGTTTAACACTGAGATATCTGTGGTTGCTCATAGGTTGCTTTTTTTTTTGTGCTGTCAGATACTAAAGTACTAAAGCATGTCCTCATCTTCCATGACTTAGGAACAGTAGCTTGTAGCAGGCCTTCCTGCATAAAGCCTTCTCATGAACATGGCTGTGAAACCAGGAAAAAGGAAATTAAGCTACATCAGAGAAGCAGATGTTGGATCTAAATCAATGCCAGACAGAATAAGACCTCCCAGGAAGACAGGATGACTCATTCTGTGCCTCCAAGAACAATGTCCAGGGAGATAAACAAACCATGATTAAATGTCTGCTCCAGAACAGTGAAAAAAAGATGGCCCTGAGTTTTCTTATGGGTATTTTAGTAAACAAGATTGAGGTAAGGAAGGGAAAGCTAAGAACAAAGGGACATCAGATTAGCAAGTAAAGGGATTCTGTAAACTTCCTTCTATGAATTGGCATGTCTTTTGACTCTCTGTTTCAAACTAGATTTTAACCTGAAACTAAACAAATGAGGGTAAAATCCTACTAATTTATATAGTTCACTAGGTGTAGCTGGATAGATGTAAAATAAAGTGCACAATTTATTATTCAAAAATTATTGATCAAAGCATTAAATTCAGAAAATAGTTCATCCTACTTATATCCATATAATTGCTCATATTGTCTCATAATTTTGAGAAAAATATTTTCCAGTGAGTCAGGGACATAGCTCAGTTATGAAGTAAATTGCCTTGCATGTATCAGGCAACAAAATATGTGTGTCTTGTATGGTTGTGTCCCCAGAGTATGCACTTCATGCACAACACACACACACACACACACATAAACACACATAAACACACTGTGGTCTGCATTCAGTCTTCGAAAATCACTTATATTAGTTGAATAAGGCCAGTGAGATAATATAGAAGTTAAGGTCCTGACTTGATATCCCACCAACATTGGTTCAAATCCTAGAATAATACATGATTCTCCAAGTGCTCCATGGTTTCCAAGTGGTCACTTCAGAGTATACAGCAAGAAATAGCCTCTAAGAGCCAAAACAATTATTAAATATTCAGTACAAAATGTTATCCAGAGACCAGAGACAGTACAGCCAGTAGGGTACTTTCCTGTATCCAGCCAACCTGGATTTAATCTCTTTAATGGCAAACAGAACTGCCAAGAACTGCCAAGAATGATCTCTTTACACAGCTGGGTGTGGCTCCAAAACAAAATAAAATGCCAAACAACCAGGCATCTAAAAGATACACATATACTCCTCTGAAAGGCTGTATAGTGGCTGGAATGATAGCCTAGGGGTAGGGCCTTTGTCTTTCACAGCAACCTTGTGAGTCTGCCAGAAGTGATTTCTAAACACACACAGGCAGAGTAACCCCTGATTAACACTGGTTGTGGCCCACAAAGAAACAAACAACACAAAAAAGACTGAATTCTACTTATCAGAGATAGGTGAGAGAAACTGGATCTCTGGAAGGGAAAGTAAACTTCTAAGAGAGGCATCTTCCTAGGATTATCTCCTCAAACCCAGGTTTAGCACAGCTTCACTCCATCTAGAATGCTTAAATTCTATCTACCACAGTGCCCAAGTCCAGCCATGAAATTTTACCACAGAGATAACCAGACACTCCTCTAAACTCCAGTGTCCAGACCACATTGAAGCCAATTTATATATATGGTGAAATCCATGCATTATTAAAATATAAGATTCCCCAGGTGAGTCCAATGAGCAACCAGGATTGAAAATAATACTCATGTAATTGCACTAGACAAATAATCCTAACTCTGTTGTTACGTTCTGTTTTATGGCCACATACAGCATTCAGAATTTTATTACTAATACTGTGCTTCGGGATCACTCTTGGGTGTATGTGGATATTATAAGCAATTCTGGAGATTCAACTGAAGTTGACAGACATACCTTCATCCCTGTACTATTTCTCTAGTCCCAACATCTTTGTTGTCTTTACATACTATTGCCATAGAAAATTTCATATGCATTATTTCTATAATGAAGATATTGTTTGAAAAAGCAATTATGCCTATACCATTCAAAAGTAATAATATTCCTAGAAATATTTAATTCAAATATTTGTTTCCTATAAAGCATATATTTGTTTTCCTTAGTTCATTATTGCTTATTTTATAGAATATTGAAGTCGTTAATATTTTTAGAAAAATTCTAGAATGGTGTTTTTAAACTAGGGGTCATATCATTTCCCTGTGGAATCCCAGGATAACCTAAAAAGGCTGCAGATTAAAATCCCATAGAGGGCAATGTATTGATATTAGCATGGACAACTGGTAGACTAAGGGGCTAGAGGAAAGAAAAAATGATCATAAGTCATTCATTTTAAAAGATTAATCTGAAAAGTTTAGAAGTTCTTTACTTAGAGTTTTCTATAACATGATGATTAAGCATTGAAAATTGAAAATAATAAATTTAACTTTGAATTCTGCCTCAAACACCAATTTTGAACAAATAGTTTAAGCCCTCTGAATCAGTTTTATTGATTAAAATTAAATTTAAAAAAAAAACCTAGAAAGATAAAAAAAAAAAGGCTACTTAGAAACTGCCTTACACACTACCAAAACAGATTTTATTTCCAGAGCCATACAAGGTTCCTGGGCACCACAAGTAGTGACCTCCTGAGAACAAAGCAAGAAGTCCTGTAAACTATGAATGTCATATGAATGTCGTCACAATACAAAAACAAAAGTAAAACTGGAATTAATGTAATTACCTAACTCATAGAACTGTGCTGGAATTAAATTGTATAGAAAGATATCTCTTAATAAAGCCTGACACATAGTAAAAAATCTCAATAAATTTTGTTTACTGTCATTGTTTCTCTGTAGAAACAAGAGAATACACTTTCTCCTACTTCATACACAGTCGCTGATGAGAAAAGGATCTAATTATCTCTATTCTCACCAGCTCTCTGGAGCCAACATTGAAAGGTTGTTTTTCCTCACTGGAAACTAAGCTTGTACAGATCTTTTCATGGCTAGAAATGTTATCACAAGCATCTTTTTTCCTTTGTCATTGAATGTCAATCTCTGATATGTGACCTGAATTCGTGATCTTTGCAATCACCCTATTTTGTATTAGAGAGGTCTGCCCCACAACCTAATATAAATTGTATTAATGAAGACAAAATCTAAGCTCAGACCAGAGCAGTTGTTGATAGAGTACGTGTGCAAAATCCAGATCCACTCCCCAGCATAAGCACACCATGATCTTCTTAAACTTCTCTGTGTGTAGTACTGGAACCTCCTGAGTATTGTAGGGATAACCCAGTTATCCCAAGCACTGCAGAGTCTAGGAAGCACCATTATTTGCACTTATTTGCATTATTTGCTATGTAGAGAATTCCAGGAGGTGAGGAGAGATGAGGCTGGGTTTCCTGGGCATTACTTGGAAGGACATACAAACTTCTCTATCCTCAAATGTGGAAGTACAGGTTTTGTTTTGGTTTGGGAAACACATCTGGCTGTGCTCAGGGATTACTTCTGGCTCCATGCTCAGAGATCAACTCCTGGTAAAGCTCAGGAGCAGGACATGTAATGAGGATTAATCCTTACACTATCTCTTTGGCCCCAACACAGGAGTTTGAGTCAGTTTCTACCTATATCACTTTATCTCTTACCAACCTCCACAAGCAGAACTTGAGAGTGACTTGCAGTTCTAGAGTTATTTGATGGGGTACAGTATTGTGATTCCCATAATCCTAATAGCAGTGTAAGGCACCATAGTAGAATTAACATGGTTACCAGCTTTCTCAATTTACTGATTGACATAGGAACATGTGTGGCAGTTACACTCTCCTTTTCACTTTTGTTTTGTCCCTATATATCTGACCTAAAGAATACAGACATTTTTTTTCATTTTTAATGAATGACAGTGTCCTATACATCTTTTCTTATCTGTGTGCTGCAGGTATTTTGCTGAGCTTATTTATTATCTTATTTTCTATTTAGATCCACACATCTTGTCACATTTTACTTTGGAGAGGGACATCTTTCAAAGAGGGCCAAGACAAATTAAAAAGAGGATGGAAATGGCTTCTCACGTGCAGAAATGGTTTAATTGGCTTCATTTTGAAATTAAAGAACCATTAAAAAATGTTCACAAAGAAAAAAAGATATATTCATAGGAGAGCCTGCTCAAATCTGAGAGGCCAGTTCTTCAATCTTTAATAAAATGGGCTGCTGAACCAGAAAGCAGGGAAGACTGACTGATACCCAGAGAGGTCAGTTAATAGCTAAAAGAGCTACAGTAAACAAAATAGTAAAACCTAAATTCCCAGAATGTTCAGATGGTCCTGGGAACTGATGTTAGATGCTAAAGTAACCTCTTTCCAGAAAATTCTGACTGAGATCTGGATAGCCTGACAGGAGCAGCTTGAATATTGTTAGTCTGAGCCCAAGGGTTTATGGGAGCAAAAATAGAAGGGGGGATTTATTACTGGTAAAGAAACCACTTGGCAGTGGGGATATTTGTCACACTTCATAAAGATAGTACCAAGGGGTCCATTAAACACCTATGGAAAACATATAAAGCATTCATGGATGCCCCATGCAGGAATATGTCCCGATAACCTTCAGCAGTTCACATTGCAAAATAGCCTTTTTACCCTTTTCAGGTAGATTGACCAGTTAATACAGTTAGATAAAAATACCCCCATGTACACATTCTTCATTTAATATATCTCTTCTCCATTGGTGGATGCAGCATTGAGTCTCACAATTTTATTAAACCCTCTCTAGTGTCCCTTCTTTAGAAGTTCACATTTATAATATGATATATAGGAAATGTTTTAAAAACATATTATTCTAATACTGAAACCCCAAATTCCTATAAAGGATGGCAGACACCAGCTATCCTATGCTATGCCATATGGTTCCCCCAAGTCTACCAGGAGCGATTTCTGAGTGCAGAGCCAGTAGTAACCCATGAGTGCCTCTAGATGTGTCCCCCCAAAAATGCATTTAGAGATATTAATAGAAACATTAGTCTGGTGCTCATAATGCAAATAGTTATCTTATATTTTCATAAATTATTTTTCTCCAATGTCAGCAAAGATTCTGAAGGTCATGATGGTTATAACAACCATCATAATATGGTTTTGGAGTGGATTTATGTCATACCAGTAGTGCTTGGAATTCACTCTTGGCAGAGCGGGGGGGGGGATATATGAGTTACTGGGGGCTGCACAGGGGTCAGCAGTGTAAGGAAAGCCCCTTAGCACCAGCACTATCTAGCCCCAGTACACTATTGTTTATGAGACATGTGCTTACCCTAAATAGTAACAAAAAGGCAAATGCAGCATAATATGAGGACTTATCCATATAATTGAAGGAAAGGGTCTGAGAAAGGGAGGGATGTTGGACTCCTTGGGAAAGGGAAGTAGTTATCCTGGTGATGGAGTGGTGCTGGGTTATGTACATGAGAAACCATTATTAATTTAAATAAATAAATAAATAAGTATAAGCTAAGAAAAGGTATTTATCACTCATTAAATACTGGAAATTATTTTAAGTATAAGAATAAATAAGTTAAGAAATGTATAGTCCCTTTATTCTGATTATTTAATCCTATTACAGCAAATTGATATTGATGCATCTTCTCTAGTAAACATTAAACATACATAATGGGAAGAGAAAAAACATTCTTTGATTACCTTAGACATGTGTCTTTTCTCACCAGGCTTACATGAGAAAACATGTTTTTCAGTGCTTGGATTCTCAAATATACTAAATGAAATCACTCATAAACCACACTAGGTGTCTATGTGGAAATGTGAATTTAACAGAGAGAGAGAGAGAGACAGAGAGAGGAGAGAGAGGAAGAGAGAGGGAAGGAGAGAGAGGTAGAGAGAGGGAGAGAGAGGGAAGGAGACAAAGAGAGGGAAGGAGACAGAGATGGGGAGGAGAGAGAGAGAAAGAGGAGAGAGAGGAAGAGAGAGAGAGAGGAAGAGAGAGAGAAAGAGAGAGAGAGAGAGAGGAGCCATGGGGAAAGAGGAAGCACCCAGGTTTTTTTTGTTTGTTTGTTTGGTTTTTTTTTGGTTTTTGGGTCACACCCGGCAGTACTCAGGGGTTACTCCTGGCTCCATGCTCAGCACCCAGTTTTGTAAGCAGAAACTACTCAAGACCTTAAGGCCTTTCAGTCTATCTCTCATCTCCCCAGGGCCCAGAGCCTGTAACCGTAGTCTTAAAGCCATCATGAACACACATTAGAGCTTCCTTCCAGTTACCATTCACAGACTCAGTAGATAAGTTGAAGCTGCCGATTCAAAGCCTAGGTTTGAATTTGGATGAAGGGTCTCATTCGCCCTGACTTTTCTCCTGGGGTTGCAGGAAGCTTGGAGACTGGCATCATTCTTGCCACATCTGCCATCACTGTATTGAGAAAGTCCATCTAGAAATGCACTTCCTGGCTTCACCATCCTCATCCTATGCCCATGAGCAAGCCAGGGGGTGCAGAATCCAAGGACTCATGAGTAAGCTGCTTATCCTGGACTCATATCAAGGCACTCCTTCTCTTCTTGAGCAGGCCTTACATACACAAGCAGGGTGGTTTTGCAGGGAAGCACAACACAGTGTGGAGTACGTACAGTTTCTTGAGTTGATTTGAGCCCGAGAATTAGATTCCAGATAGGTGAGGACTTAAACCATTCCTTCGCAACATAGACTAGACCAGCCCAGACCAGCCCTGCACAACTCGCATTCATTTAATTTGATTTAGATTGTTCCCATCAGAGCTTGGATAGCTTTAGCTTTGTTTGCTATTTAATAGACCATTAATCTGAACTTGATCGAGTCTTCCCTTCCTTCCAATTCAGTTTGTCAGATTAAAAACCAACCAGCCTTCTCTTAAGTCAAAGAAAATAATATAATTTTAGATGTTTATGAATGTTTTTTTCTTGGACTGCAGTAGTAACAAAGCCCCAAACTCATTTAGCTTCAACCAGATCTTGTTCATTCTGGGCAGGATCATGTCCTCCAAGGTATTATATTACATTATATTTATAAAAGAATTCCCCATGATTCCTGAAATCTCCTTCATCATCCTACTAGATACTGAGATCTTGATTATGAAAACTTATTTCTTAATTCCCTGATTAGTCAAATTATAAGAAAAATAAAAGATATTTCTATCAATTTCAATAATTGATTTAATTGTATTTTATTTATTTGGTCAGCAGCTGTAACAGTCAATTTTCACTTCTCATTCTATGGTATTTCATGGTGAGTACTGGATGGTGCAGACATTTGTTTCTTTTTTCCCATTTCCCTTTCATACTCTACTCCAGATTGTATTTCTTTACGTCATAAGCACTCACACTGTCATATCTAATATATATCCTTATAAAAGCCACTGTCTAGGATTAATTTGTTTATAGTTCTGTAATTGTTGTTTGGAGCTCACAATGTATAATAATCACTTATTTTTTCAATATAATGTTTATTTTTATATTTATTATATTATTATTAAATATATTAAATTAATTATATATTTATATAATATAATATTTCAAACTGGACAGGAGCAGTGGCTCAGCGATAGGGTGTTTACCTTGTATATGGCTGACCTATAATGGACTGCAGTTCCATCCTCTGGCTTCACATATGGTTCCCAAGCCAGTAATGATTTCTGAGTGCATAGCTAGGGGTAATCCTTGTGCATCACCGGTTGTGACCCAAAAGCCAAAAATAAATACATAAATAAAAAATAATATCTCAGAAATCTATTTATGTTCAGTACCTAGATATGCAGATTGATGCCAAGTCTTTTGACCTTCAAACAGTATTGCTCTGTTACTGTCACAAACTAGAAAGTTTGGAGAGGGCAAATTTCTGAATATAGTATGACAGGTATACAGAATATGCTTCCCTTTCCAGTGGGGACAAGGAATTGATCAAGTGTTGATGAAAAGTGAAATGAGGAACTTTTATTTCCCCAAATCAGAGGAAGCAGCCCAAAGTCAAGTGCCAGTCACTGCAAGTGGTTGAAATTGGACTATAGAGCATTTCCCTGAATTAAACTACATTTAATTCACTCCTCCAAGCTACATGTAACTCTGTCTTCCATGCTTAGAAGGAGCCTGTCCTACCTGGTCAGTCAATATGTTAATTTTAAGAAGATGAAAATGTTATTGACTTTATGCACTAAATGGTTCTTCCTTGACTATCTTTATTTTCTATTTTCCAATATTTCAATACTCTGTGCCTTGTATTCCTGCCCAAGTTTACAGGTTCACATAAGCACTAAAAATGACATCTGATAAAAAAAAATCCAAAGAGGTAGCAGCCAGAGAAATAGTACAATGGTTGAGGCACTTGCCTTACATGTGGCTGATGTTGCTTTGATCCCTGAGCCTCTCTAAAAGTGATCCCTGAGAAAAAATTAGTAATAAGCCTAGAGCACTAAAATCTGTAGCCCAATTTTTTTAATTTAGAAAGGAATTAGCAAGGGCCAGAGAGATAGCATGGAGGTAAGGTGCTTGCCTTGCAAGCAGAGGACGTTGGTTGGAATTCCAGCAACCCATATGGTCCCCCGAGCCTGCCAGGAGCGATTTCTGAGCATAGACCTAGAAGTAACCCCTGAGCACTGGTGGGTGTGACCCAAAAACCGAAAAAAAAAGGGGGGGTTAGCAAGGTTCACATAATATCCTTTGTATTCACCCTTCAAACTCTTGCTTTAAGGTGATATAGGAAATAATACAGATGTCTCAAGAACAAATTTAAAAGCCATCTCCAGCAATCAATATTTCAGTTGAATTTACTTCATTAAAAGGAATAAACCAGCCATATCAAAAGACAACAAGTATGGCATTAACTTGCACATGGCCTACCGTGGTTTAATCTCCAGTACCCTATATAGTCCTCAAGACTGCCAGGAACAATTGAGTGCACAGTCAGGAGTAACTCCTAAACAACACCAAGTGTAGCTCAAAAAAACAAAATACAAAAAAATAAATGCAAGAATATATGACAATATATATATGGATGTGGCATGATATTTTTGCCAATTTTTCTAAAAGTTTAAAACAATATTATAATATCTGTAGACTATTAACTATTTCAATTGGTGATGGATAATGTGATTTATAATAAGTTTACTATTAAATTATAATTATTGTAGGACATTAATATGAAAATATATATTTGTAAAAGTATAAAGCAAATATATTTAAAGTCTATACATGCAATATGTATAACATGAAGCAAGAGATGTAGCTCAGCAATAGGGTTCTGTTTTTCACATGAGAGATAGGAAGAAAGGAAGAAAAGAGGAAGGGAAGGAAGGAAGGGAGGGAGGGAGGGAGGAAGGAAGGAAGGAAGGAAGG